>RJWJ010002483.1:0-100532 GCA_004363605.1 Indri indri
AAAGATTGATGAAAAGATATAAACTGAAAATATAAATGATATAAATTTTCTTAAATGGAACACTACAAAAAAACCACACTAGTTGGAAACACGCAGCATCTTCCCAAAGTTTTAGCCTTTCTACATACCCAGATCCCTACCAGAACATCTGATTTCTGCAGAAAATTCTTTCAGCCATAAGAAGTTTGCCTTGCTATTCTGGAGACAAATTTGTTCCTTTGACTCTTCTGGAAACCTTGGCTACTAACCTGTATAAATGATGAATACCAAAAATCTCAGTTCATTTTAAAACTTTTCTTTGACAATGAATGAATTTAAATTATCAGTATTCTAGGCAGTCCAGGGATCTTTGAGGTGAGTGATTTGCCTGAGAATTCACAGGTAAGACCAAATCTGGATTCATAGGTAGGTTTCTACCCTTACACACTCTGCTATACTGCCTGTATATCATCCTTCACTAGCACAGAACTGATAAACTTTAAAGTTTCACCTCAAATAACATTTGAGGGACAGATAGAGGAACAGAAGTAGATGGAAAGTTTACTATTCATTTATCAAAAGTCCATGAATAAATTACTTTATAATATCAATATTTAAATTTCTTCTTTTTCACACAGAACACTTCTTCATGGACACAGCAGATTGTGTAACTAGAACATTTTCTTGTTTTGTTTTGGCTTCAGGATATTCAGAGTGATATTGGAGAGCACACTTTGTAATGGATAGGAAATTCTGGCCTCATTCCATTTACATTTTCCTTGAAGTTTCCAATTTAACATTTTATTTAACAATATTTCATAAGAAGAAAACTAAATAGCTAATAAATACATTATAATAATGTAATAACTAATAATATCTGATATTATTTAAACTGTTTTACATGAATTATCTTATTTAACTCAATGCATTTTTTATGTGCCATAGACCATTGTTTTCTCCACCAGTGGAAACAAGGAGACCTAAGGGCAACCTTCCTTAAGGCTATGACTTGGAAGCTCTATATAACTTCTGCTGGCATCCAATTTGAACCAATGTAGCTCTATAAAGATGGGCTAGGGGTATAATGCACTTAAATTGATATCTATTTAAACATAAAGCAATTTGCCCTGAATTATTTAATTAGACTACTTACATTGCTCATATAAACTGGTAATTTTTCTATTTCCCTCAATTGTTTCTGTATATAAGGATTAAATTATGCTCTATCAATCTTTATATAAGAATATATAATGACATAAAAGTGATTGAAAATTGCTTAAACATAATATAATGCAATTTATTTGAAAAATAATCTACACCTATGTCAAAATGCCCTCATCATCATCATCAACCATGCCCTTTTATAATAATTTTAGCTTACTTCCTTATCAAAAAATACATAGGTGTTATTTATTGATTAATGTTTTATATTGAATATGATTTATTACTGTCTGTTTTATTGGGGACATGTCAAGCACATTGGATTTTAATGCATTGGCTATCCTGGACCATGCACATAATTTAATTTTATACCTCTGGTCATAAACTTGGCAATAAATTTGTGCCATGGAACTGTTTTCAATAAATACATTGGAATTAATTTGTATTGACCTCAGTATTTAAGTGATTCTGAAATATAACCATAGATCAATAACTAATAAAATTCAAAATCACTCTGTTTTGATAAGTTTTCCCTTATTATATCATCCCGACCAACCAAGTATTTATTAGGTTCTAGGGTAATATCTTTTTTATGTCTCTGGTATTATCCTAGTTTCTAAATGGATAAAAAAAACAGCAGGAACCATGACCTCCTTCCACAAGATACTTTGAGACTGAAGCTTCCTAGAAAGACACACCAACTTAATCCAAGAGGTCTTGGCAGATTTGTCCATGTGGGGATGGGGATAAGGACAATTTTTATGAGAGGAAAAAATATTTTAGCTTTGTTTTTGGAACCATAGGGAGACAATATATTTTACTGACAGCTGTAGATGCTACTTCTTTTCTTTAGTAGTACTGAGTTTGAAATAAAAATAATCTCTTTATGTCTCTGAAACTTATTCCCTCTCTATAACTAGAAGTCTAGAATCTTAGTATTGATCTAAATCAATTTCTTATTTTATAAATAAGTAAATATAATTTTAAGAAGATTAAGTTACTTGGTTAAAAACAGGTATTAATTAATGAAGAATACATCTATATTTTAATTTAACAATATTTATTGAGTATCTGTATGTAAGAACCTAAAGTAGGTGTTGGCAATACTATAGTAAACCACGTCCTCATGGAGCTTAGAGTCTTGTGGGAAAGAGTGATATTTATCAATTAATACAACCAATTAAAGACATAGGGAAATGATTACAAAGTGTTATTAGTACTATGGAGAAAATGAGCAGAAAGTTACTACAATATGTAAATAGATGACCTCATCAAGCTTGTAGGATCAGGCAAATCTTACATTAGAGAATAACTTATTATCTGAGATACAAAGAAGGAACAGATTTTAACTACTTATTATTGATTCTATGCTGCATCTTTTTTCTCTCATGTTTTAAAACTCTAAATTAAGGAAACAATTGGCAATCAATGAGGCATCCTTAACTGGTAGCCTGCCTGCCTGCCTTCCTTCTTTCCTTTCTTCCTTCCTTCCTTCCTTCTCAGCAGCACATAAAATATCATTGTAAAACTACAATAAAATATCACTACACATATAAAAAATGGATTAAAATAATAATAATAACAAATGCTGGCAAGTGTACAGAGAAACTCGATCACTAATATATTGCTGGTGGGAATGGAAGATAAAATGATACAGCCACTCTGGAAAACATTTTGCCAGTTTCCTACATATCTACACATGTCCGAATCATACAACCAGCCATTACTCTCCCAGAGAACATGAATGTTCACAGTTCAAATGTTATTTGTAATAGTCAAAACTAGAAACAGCCCAGATATCCTTCTCACAGGTAAATGGTTAAGCTAACTCTGATACAACTGTGCCATGAAATCCTATTTGACAATAAAATGGAACAAACTGTGGAAACAAACAGCATTTGAATGGATCTCAAGGGATTTTCACTGAAGAAAGGGAAAAAAAGGCAGCATAAGGTAACATACTGAGCACATATAGCACCCAGCTTGTAGTTTCTAATATCATTCTCCCATAAGAGGAACCAGTGCTTTTTGGATAAATGGCTGATTCTAGGACTAAAGAAGTAAATATGTAAGATGAACCTGGAGCATCATGTTTGACCAGAAAATGAGGCAGTCTCAACAGCAACTAAACCTAACAATCCCACAATCATAAGAAAGGGACACAAGAGCTAACTAAGGAGGTACCAATGGCCAAAGCTAAAACAATTTGAGCAAAATAAATAAATATGGGATTATAATATAAAATATAAAATAAGTATCCATAAGTCTATACTGTTAAAGAAATGGAGGAGAACAGACAAATTTCTTGATAAGAAGAATTCTAAATAATTTATGTAGATACTCCACCCTTAAGGAGATGAAGCATAACTCCCACTCTTTAAGAGTGGACTGCTCAGGGTGACCTTCTTGCAAAGAGTACAATTTGTAAACAGAGACCAAAAACCTTACAGTGCAAAACCCTGACAAACACTACCTCAGCCAGGTGATCGAGGTGTTATCAACAGTTGAAGTCACATTGACAGCATATCTCTTGATAAGATGTGATGAAAATGAAAATGGCAATTTACCTTCGTGGTCTTCTTCCCTAAAACCCATAATCCCAGTCTAATCATGGGAAAAATATCAGACAAATTCAAATGAGAAAGATACTTCAAAATACTCGATACGACCATCAAGTCCATCAAAACAAAGAAATTTTGAGATTTTCACAGCTAAGAAGAACCTAAGGATAATTGACAGCTAAATTTCCTGTGGTATTCTGGATAGGATCCTGGAAAAGAAAGAACATTAGGTAAATGCTAAGGAAATACGAATAAAAAAGCATCTACTTTAATGAAAATGTATCAATACTGTTTTATTATAACAATTGTACTATAATGTAAAATGTTATTTATCAGAAAACTATGTGTATTGGAACTCTCTGAACCATATTCACAATGTTTTTGTAAATCTAAAGCTGTCCTGAGAATAAAGTCTACTACCAAAGAAAGTAAAGAAAGAAAAAAAAATTAAAGGGGTTAGATATATTCCATTTATATAACATTATTAAAATTACAATATTGTAGAGACAGAACAATCAGTAGTTGCCTGGCATTATGAATAAAGGAGGAAGGAAGGTAACTGTAGCTATAAAAGAGTTTTATAAGGAATTCTTATGATGGAACTGTTCCTTGTGTTCGTTGTGGTGGTAGTCACATGACTCTACACATGTGATAAAATTGTATAGAAATAAATACACACAGACACAAACGAGTGCAAGAAAAACTGTTGAAAACTAAATAATGATAGTTTATATCCATGTTAATTTCTTGGTTGTTATATAGTGCTATTACCATGCAAGATATTATCATTGGAGGGAGCTGAGTGAAGGGTTGAGAGGCTGTCTTTGTTTTATTTCTTACAGCTGCATTGAAATCTGTAATTGTTTCAGAATAAAACATTTAATTAAAATATTATTAGATTTACAATAATGGTGATAGGCTTAATGGCGTATAGTAGTTGAAGAAAGGGTAGGGATGTATGATTGTGAAGATCTTTCTAGGCAGAGAGGTTATTACATGCAAAATACTTGACATAAAAGAGATCATGTTGCATTCATTGAACAAACATAATAAACTCCATGTGGCTGGAGTTTCAGAGTCTAGAGAATAGTGGTTCAATATGAGGTTGATGGGGGTAGACAGTGACCACATCCTGTTGAGCCTTTGAGGATTCATTAAAGCTTTTATTCTTAATTTTAAGTGTCTTTGTAAGCCATAAAAATGGAAAGGTTGATTATCATTAACTCTTTAATAGATGCAGCCAAAGATTCATTTATATTTTAGAAATGCTTATACTTAGAAATTCTTATTATGGTAAGGTTAAATATATGTGCTCCTTGGCCAGATTTGCCTAGATTTATAATACAAGTCTAACTCCTTACCAGATATTTGACCCTATGCCAGTTACTTAACCCTTATAAGTCTCAGCTTTGCATGTTAAATTTACACAGACTTGCCTATCCAGTGATTACCAATCCCTCACCAGTATGTGTCAAGAATTAAACAAAATAATCCACATGCAGCATTTAGCATAGTGTTTGGTACTTATTAAGCTTTACACATTAGCCATTGGTTTCTGTTTTACATAAGCTCTGAAGAATTATACAACTAATATAGATTAATTAATTAAAATATCAGAAATTAAAGGAGAAATAAAATTTAAAATACCAATTATAGCATCCTGCATCCATATCACCATTAAATGCCTATGTTCCAGTTAAACTCAATTATAATGAGAAAAGGGTCTAGTGGGGGAATAACTAAAAATCTTCTACATCAGTCTTGTTCATGAATTATAAGGGCCCAGAGCAACACTTTTCCACTGTTGTATATCCAAAAGAAAGAAGAGCACAATGAACATTTGCTAAATAGATGGGTAAATTACAGTTGATATATAATGGCCTCCATTTTCCCTATAAAATAGTAGGCAAGGTTTTAAACAAAGAGAAGAGTAATTAAGAGGGGGAGAAAGAGAGAGAGTTACAGGGTTTGAGGAAGTGATGAATCTTTAAAATAGCAGTTAAAGAGTTTAAATACATGGAATATACATGATATTACACATGAAAAGGATTAATGTTGGAAAATGCTGAAGTTTCAGCTAAATATGAAGATCATACAGGTATAATATCACAATTAAATATTTTTCTGCAATTTTCTCTCCATTTTTAATCTGAAATTAAAAGCAGAGAAATGTGTAGCTGAATCGAACTAATAGAACAGGCAGAGCAAGAATAGTTAGAGGAAAGAAACAAGGCAGGCAGGTATTGATTGAAGAATGGATTCCACATAAAAAGAGGGCAGACTTGGTGTAGAGTAGACTGTATTGTTAACAAATGTGGAAGCACTGATAATATTGATGTATACAAAGAATCATTATAGAAGAACTAAAGTAGTGAAAGAATAGAAGGTTGGAATGCTGTCAACAGAAAATGGTATATTTAAATTATCTACACCTCATCTTTCAACAGGGCCATGGTCAGGTTCAGTTGAGTGTAAAATGCACTTATTTACTTGATTATCTTCATATCTTATCAATTCTTTTGTCCTGTTTCACATATTATTAAACCAACAATATTTAAATTTATATTTTGATAGATTTAGGGGTACAAGTGGTTTTCGGTTACATGGATGAATTGTATAGTGGTGATATCTGGGTTTATAGTGTATTTGTTAGGGTGGAACACCTAGTAGGTGCTCACAACGCAGGTGGAGAAAGATTTCTCATGCAGAGATTAGGATATATAAATGTAAAAAAGTTTATTTTTATCTTCTTAGAAGGATAGAGAGAATGGGAGAGTGAAAGAGAGAGGGGAAGGTGGGGAAGGGAGCAGGGAGGCGGTGTGGCATCCCAAAGAAAGAGAAGGGGTTGCCAGCCGTGAGGCCAAGTGGCTTGCTGATTTTAAGGGGGACGAAGAGAGAGAAAAAATAGTGATGGCTGTGAGTTGGTAACAAAAGTGGCAGCAGGATGGGCAGGATGTCGAAGTCCCAGAGTTGGTTTCCTCACCTTTCCTTGGAGATGGGATTATCCCAGGAGATGTGACTCTGCCCTGGAGATACCGTTGAGGCTGCAGTTTGTTCCCCTGCTGTTTACTCAGGAACTCCGTAAAAGCAGATTCTCAAAAACAATTTTGAAAGAGATTTACATCTAGTCTCCCTCCATTCAGCTCTTTTCAGAATTTGTGCAAAGCAGAACTTCTGCAGGGTGTCTATTAGTGAGAGAACTCATAAGATTGATCTTTAACTGTTACTGGGAAATTGTGGGATTAGGTATTTTCCTGTTATTTTTGCAAGGCAGCTCCTTTCAGTACCCATCACACAAATACTGTACATCTCAACTAATAGGTAATTTTCTTTTTTTTCTTCCCTCAACCTCCTCACACTCACCCTCCTTCTGAGTCTCCAATGTCCATTACACCACTGTGTATGCCCCTGTGTACCCATAGTTTAGCTAACTTATAAGTGATGTGGTATTTGGTTTTTCATTTCTCTGTTACTTCAGTTAGGATAATGACCTCCAGTTCCATCCAAGTTGCTGCAAAAGACATTATTTCATCCCTTTTTATGTCTGAGTAGTATCCCATGATGTTGTGTACTAAAATAAAATTTTAAGCCTCCCAGCCAACTGAATGGACTCCCTCTTGGCCCAGGGGACCCCACAATAACCTTACAGCTGAGTCGCCAGCCACAAGGAGAAGGAAAGTCAGACGCACCTCATTATGCACCCTCCCCTTTGGAGTTACTCTTTGTTACAATAAAATTCTAAATCATTAACAGGTGGAAGGGCATCCAAGATAAAGGTTAAATCACACCTGTAGGCCATCAATTTACTTAACAGATCACTTGAGTCTCAGGATATGTCCCAGGGACCTGTCTCTGATTAAGAAAATTCTGTATCTTAACTAAAAACATTCCAAACCTTTAGGGAGAGCTTCATTTCTATAAACAATCACAAATCAAAGAATCTTTAAACCTACTTATAACCTGCACTTGGAGATGTCCTGCTTTTTTGGGCAAAACCAATGTACATCCTCTATATATTGATCTCTGGTTTTACTTGTGATTCCTGTCTCCATGAATGTATAAAACAAAACTGCAACCCAGCTACTACGGGCACATGTTCTCAGCACCTCTTGAAACCATATGCTCTGGGCTGTTAGTCACACACACTCAGCTGAGAATAAACCTTTTTAAATTATTTGACAGAGTTTGTGGGTTTTTTTCATTAACAGTGTATGTATACCACATTTTCTTTATCCACTCCTTGGCTGATGGGCACTTAGATTGATTCCTTATCTGTGCAATTGTGAATTATGCTGTGATAAACATACTATTACAGGTGTCTTTTTGATGTAATGATTTCTTTTCCTTTGAGTAGATACCCAGTAATGGGATTGCTGGATCAGGAATAAAATATACCTTTAGTTCCTTGATAAATCTCCATATTATTTTTCTTAGAGGTTGTACTAATTTACATTCCCACCAATAGTGTATAAGCATTCCCTTTTCGCTACATCAGCACCAACATCTATTTTGTTTGTTTGTTTGTTTGTTTATAAAAACGGTCATTCTGACTGGGAAAAGTAGTATCTCATTGTGGTTTTTATTTGCATTTCCCTGATGATTAGTGATGTTGAGCATTTTTTCATATGTTTTTTGGACATTCATATGTCTTCTTTTGAAAAATGTCTGTTCATGTCATTTGCCCACTATTTAATGGCATTGTTAATATGGGCACATATTAATAGATATATATATGTAATATTTTATTTATTAAAACACATAAATTAATTGTGATAAAATGTCAACAGTCATTAATTCTGGAGGATAGAATAAATACGTTTGTAATTCAGTCTTTGTTTTTTAAGGTATTTCAAAATTTTCTCCACAAAAAAAATAAAAGACTGTTAGCTCAGGTTAGCATTGCTCTCACCAACTTAAATGTTTTTTAAAAAATGGTTTAATAAAACTATCTTTATCTCTCCTTGAGGCTCACTATCTTGTAACACAGAGTAATGTTTATAATAGTAAATCTCGTTATTAAGGATATGTAGGTAGATTTTTACTTTTTCTTTCTTACTTCTTTTCTCAAACTGTCAACTGAAAGAAGAAAGAACATTATCCCCACACCTTGTACTTCTTACCCAGTATAATACTCTGAGGCACAAAGATGCATGTGCTGAGTCCCATGGTCTGCTATCTGCAAGATGGAGGCCCAGAAAAGCTGGTGTTGTTATTCAGCTTGAGTCCCAACACCCGAGAACCAGTGGAGCTGATCATGTAAGTCCCAGTCTAAGTCTGATGGCCCAAGAACCAGGAACACTGGTGTCCAATGGCAGGAGAAGATGACGGTTGTCCCAGCTCAAGCAGAGAGCAAATTTGTCTTTCTTCCACCTTTCTCTTTTATTCAGGCTCTCAATAAATTGGATGTTGCCTGCCCTCATTGGTGAGAACAATCTTGTTTACTCAGTCTACTGATTCAAAGGCAAAGTTCTTCCAGAAATACCCTCACAGACACACCCGGAAATAATGTTTTATCAGCCATCTGGAAATCACTTAGCCTAATCAAGATGGCACATAAAATTAACCATCATGCTATGTAAACTCCTTCTGACTGTTATTCTTCCTTACTTTAAATAGTAAGACTGAAATGTAGTGACTTTCTAAAATAATGGAAAATTTTTCACCATGCTCCAGGACAAATTGTTTTATTCTATGCTGTTATGTTATGCTATCCTAATATTTCCTTTATTAAATCAAAAATTATAATTGAGCACCTACACTGTATCTAATACTATTCTATGCACATAAATACAGCAGTAAAAAAAAAATAGGTCAATTTCCTTCTCTCAGAGAGCTTACCTTTTAGTTATTTAGTTCAGTCTGTCTTTATGTATTTTGCCATATAGTCTCTGCCAACATAGGTCTCAGTTGTCAGGCAGATGGATTCATTAAAGCTAGGCATCATACAGACTAATAGGTAATTCGAGGTGGTCCTTCCAATTGGGTAGTTATACCCTGAGATTTTGACATTAATATTTAGCTAGCTTCTTGTAAGAATTATACCTCAAGAGCACTATTTCAATTCCTGGCAGACTAGAAGTGAGACTTGGCAGAACCATCCTTCTAGACGAAATAGTATGCCAAGATGAGAGCCTAAGAACTCAGATATCAGAGACTGCATTACGGATAAAATATGCGTCTGTATATATTGTGTGGTGGGCAAGGGAGTGGTCCCAAGGGCTGGAATGCAAGGACCCATGAAACAGGACTAGCAATGTTGATTCAATGCTGGAAAGATGAGCTGTTGTCCTGTTTCAATGATGCAAAATGAATTTCTTAAACTGGAATTGTCAAGTACACAAAAATCAAGACCAGGCCCAGTCTGAGGCCAAGGCCTGACTGATTTGACTGTAAAGATATGATGAGCCACTTTTAGACTCAAACACCAAACACTTTATTACTTACATAGAAAAAAAAAGATTAGCCAAAGGTGCCCGGTTCCCATGCTCTTTGTGCTAAAATAAAGAACAACAACAACAAAAAACAAGGACACCAAAACAAAAGTAACACTTCACTGTGAGTAGTGGGATGCTCTGTTGCTGAGGATCTAACTCTAGACTGCAGTGAAGTGGCTTTATGTTCTGAAGTTCTATTCTGAGCATGTAACTCCAGAAGCCTTATATTCATAGGAACTCAGGAGGTGGTGAGAAACTGTCTCAGATAACAGGGCAATACTGAGAAGTGAGTGGAAGACGGCCTTGTAGAAGCTCCTCCTCGCATGCCTTGCAACTTCGTGTTCCAGGAGTATCACAAGGCATTCCACCAAGACTTAGATTAGTTGAGGTTCAAATCTTTGTTCCTGAGACCTTTGTGGATATGGGCAAGGTTGCCAAGGTGCAATGGTGGAGTCATTGTACTACAGAGCCATGATCAAAACCTTTGGATGTCTCTGAAATTGCTTAATGTGTTTCTTTCTCATTTTCATATCTATAGAGGATATCTTTGACACGCTATAAGAAAAATCAGATCAATTGCCATTATTTGTGCTATGCCAGTTTTAATCTAAAAGATAATACATGAGATAACAATATTCCCAGTACTTCATTCTAGTAAATTTCATTAATAATAAATAGACCATCTTCACCCCACAATTCAGACTGATCTGTTTTATCCAAGTGTAACTGAATATTGAGCTCCACTTCATGGATCACCTTTTCAGTTATTCCGGGTGAGTAACAGATATTCCTTGCCTACCATATTATTTATGTTACTATTACCCTGACTTACATACCATTCCTAAAAATGGCTAGGAAAATTCCAAATAGCTAGTTTTTCTCTGTATAAATAATTTTTAGCAAGACTCATTATCCAATATTGTATTTTCTACCTCATTTTAAGGAAATCAAATAAATTTGCAATATTTAAAGTAGAATCCAAAAGTGATTATTCATCATGAGTTTTAGTGCCTGGTGGTCTAGTAATTACAGCTGTATTTTTAAAGGACTTTAAACCTAAATTAAAACTTGAACCATGCAATTATGCACGATGCATATCATAAGGACGGTGAATGGACTGTCATTTTGTTGCCAACAGCTGTTTTCTCATCATAAATTCTGTTCATAGATTCCACTCACGCTACCAAGCAAAATAAAAACAGGAAGTTAGAGGAGAGCAATAGAACAAAACAAACATTTTTTTCTTGTAAAATCTATACCACTCCCTAATGACCAATAAAAAATAATGAAATAATTCAGGTGTATTTGAAAAGGAATACACTGTTCTTGCCAACAGAGAGACAGGGAGGGGGAGGAGAAGAAAAGAAAAGAAGAAAAGTAGAGAAGAAGGAGATGGAGGAGAAGGAGGAGGAGGAAAAAGAAGAAAAGGATAACAACGACAGCAAGAATAAGAAGAGTGAAAAGAGAAATAAGAGAAGAAAGTTTAACTAATACATTATGGATGACTCAGATTTAATGATGTAGACATTTGTCCATATTTGTTTCTAATGTTTGTCCAAAAACTAAAATATTTCAAAAGGAGTTGAAGACTCTTTGGGTGTCTTTACAATCCCATTTCTCACCTTCGCTTCACTAAAATAAACATTATTCCCAGTTTATGTGGTTTATGTGATGCCTTGCCCTCATTTGAATAAGTTTGCCATGTAAGTATCTATAACTTTTCTTTTGTGTATTGCTAACATATTATTGTAATTATGCAAGTACCATAATTACAATAAATATTGACAAAATCTCTTTTTTAATTCTTTAATAACATTTTGGCTAATCGTGCCTTTTTTTCTTTTACTTTAGTATACATTTAAGGAAGAGTTTGGTCAAACTCTTTGAAGTAGAATGGATCAATAGATTTGCTTGGCCAAAACTGGCATCTTTATAATGCTGAGTTTTGCCACCCACAAGCACAATATATATCTTTAATAATTTAGTATTGTTTTATTTCCTTCAATAGCTTTAAAAACTTTTTCCATAAAGGTATTATATTCCCTTGGTTAGATTTATTCCAGTTAATACCATATTTCTTATTGTGGTTATTGATATTTCTCAGTAAATTTTCTTTTTCTCTTTTAATTTTTGCTTTATTTTACCAAAATTATATATATAGTAAACTTGAGTACTTTTAAATTACTCCCAAACTTCTTCTAAAAACCAAACAAGTCAACATGACACGCAAAAGAAACACTGAGTGCATCTTTTCAAAAATGGACAACAGGAACCCCATGAGTCTCAAAATAAAAATGGGGTTGGCCAAACCACCAAGAACAGAAATAGAACAGCAATTGGGTGCTGGTAGTGACAGAGTGAAAATAAAATACAAAAATACCCACAATCCATGGAAATACTCTCCCTCCCACAAAAACCAAATAATTCTTATCACTTCAGCAGTGTATTTTGCACTTAGTGGAAACGTGAATAGATGCAACTGAGAATGACCAGTGAAACTGGGCTGATTCTTCATGAGGACTGAATTAATGGCCATGAAAAAACTTGTGAGCATAAATAGAAGATCAAATATTGCTAATTTAGTACATCCCCCTGAAATAGCATGCTATTCCTCTTACAAAAGAAAATAGCTCACACAGAGACCAAATACTAAGTACAGAATTCAATGTGAGTAGGACAAAAACACTGGACATTGGTTTTAGATGGTGGGGGAGCATAACAGATAGAAAATGCTTCAAAATGCTAAGAAGCTTGAAAATGTGCCTAAGCTAATCTCCCCTGAAAACCCACATCATTTGAATATGGGAAACTGCAAAAGTAAATTTAAAAAATACAATCTAACTCCATTCCTGTGTACTACAAGAAAAAACCAAGATAAAAAGAAACTAGATAATATTTCAATAAATAATGGGAAAACACCAGAAATACACAACAAAGATGAAAGCATTGATTTAATATATACAAGTAAGGAAAAAAGAAATTATAACAACTTAGGCAAACATTGAAAGAGCAGCTAAAATTAGAAATAAAGAAGGCTCAGAACTATAAGCCTAGGCAGCTGGAAGTTATAAAATAAGACCTCTCAGAAAGGGTTATTGGGGTTGTGAGTGTGGGTGTACAAAGCAGAAGAACAAATGCATGCCATAGTAAAAAGGAGTAAGGAAAAGCAAAAGATGGAAAAGGGAAATGTATAAGGATGTTAGATAAATGACAAAATGGAGGAAAGAAAGGGGAAAAACATTTTTAAAATCAAATGGGAAAAAAGAGTAAATATACTTAAAAGTAATAGTTAACATAAGGCAAATGCTGGCCAAGATATAATGATAGAAGGCAGATTTATAATATAATCCCACCTAAAATAACCAAAAAACACAGACAAAAGAAAAAAAGAAAGAAAGAGAGAGAGAAATAAAGAAGAAAGAAGGAAAGAAGAAAGAGAAAGAAAGAAAGGAAAGAAAGAAAGAAAGAAAGAAAGAAAGAAAGAAAGAAAGAAAGAAAGAAAGAAAGAAAGAAAAAGAAAAACAAAGAAAGAAAAACAAAGAAAGAAACTAGTTTTTAAGGTACTAGATATCAGACAACATAAGACAGTGGTGATATCTGAAAGAAGGAAAACAAACTGGAGGAGACTTAAATTTATTTGAGCTTATTGTCTTGAATAGGTCCCAAGACTTGGCACAGAGTGCCGAAGACTCCCTGAGTTGAAGAAGCTAAGTAGAGACCCTAGGGAGAACTAAGTGGCTATAATTTGTGGGAGAGAGTACTGGAGAGGAGAGATCTGCACAGAGAGAAAATTCCGGTTATCTACAGGGTCTCCTCTGAGTATTCTGCTAAGTACTAAGTAGCACATACATGTGAGGAAACTGCTTGAGAATGATGGCAGAGAACATTCAAAAAAATTAGAGGGAACAGTGCCTGGCGCTCACATAGGGCAGTGAATAGTACCTGTTCCCACCCAGCCAGACTGCCAAATTCAAAGATTCATAGGGCATTAGACACAATATTCAGAAGGGTTTTGCTCAATAATGTTAATAATTAGACCTATACTAAGCACTACTCTGGAATCACCTAACAAATCATAAAAGCATGATCAAAATGAATTCAATGATTTCAAAGTAATTTAACTGCATTCTAGAATAAAGCTCAGAAACATTTGTAGGAAATCAAAACTGTACAGCACCATTTGTGTGTAAAATTCAAACTGTCTGGCATCCAATCAGAGAACCAGACATAGAAGGAAAAAGAAAAATATGGCCTATAATGAGAATAAAAACAATTAATGAAAACTGACAGAGAAGTGACATAAATGCTAGAATTTTTGAAAAGTGACATTAAGGCCATGATGTAACTATTTCAAATGCCCCAAAATATGAAAAATAGAGAAATGAAAGACATTAAATATCTAAATTCTGGAGACAAAACAACGTCTGAGATGAGAATATATGGAAAACTATACATTGCAGTGGAAAATTTGTGAATTTTAAGACAAAGTAATAGAAACTATGCAAAATGAAACAAAGATGTATAAAAGTCATTTAAAAAAGAAACCTATAGCTAAAATTATTCTTAATACTGAAGACTGTATGCTTTCACCCTAAACTGGGACCAAAGCAAGGAGAGCTGCTCTCGCTATTTCCAGTCAGCATTCAATTAGTGGTACTTACCGGTACAATAAGAAAGAAAAGACTCAAGAATTGCCAAGACATAACATTTCCCTTATTCACAGACTTGATCTCAATTTTACCTTTGAATATTAATAATGTAGCTAGCAATCTCAGTGAAGGCTCCAGTATTAAGGATTTGACTTTTCTAAGTACTAATAGAATTTCGTATTGTTTAATGGCAATTGTATTTCTTCCTTTTCAAAGCTAGCAGCACCTCTTATTTCCTTTTGTTTATTTCCTACACTGGCTAGGACACCAAGAATGTTGAATAGAGGAAAAAATAATTTTTTGTTCTGTTCCTGCTTTCAAAGGAGATATTGCTAATATCTCATCATTAGTCATATGAGATGTTAAAGATCACAAGAAAATATCCTTTAACAGATTAAGAAGATCTTTCAATTACAAATTTTGCCTTTTTATCATAAATGGCTGTTCAATACTGTGAAATCTTTTTCTGTCTCACCCGAGAGTACTATTCTTCCTTCTTTATTAACACATTGACTGTTAAACAAATTTATTAAGAGATTTAATCCAACTTGATTATAAAATAAATGTTTAAATAATTGGTTTAATGTTTAATATTTCATTCATGGGGTTGACTTTTGGTTCATTTATTATATATGCTTGTAAGTTTTTTTATACTCAATATTTCTAGATTTTTTTAACATCAAATTTATTCTTTCACTGTAAAAGAAGTTGAGAGATATTTCCTCTCCATCTAGCCTTAGGAACAAATTATATAGTATGGAGGTTGTCTGTGCCTTAAAGATTTATTAAAACTCACTTATAAAAATGTTTTAAATTAGTATTATTTTGGTTGTAGATTTTTGATTAGTGATTCTATTCAAAGTTCCTATTTCTTTTTAGAGACATATTTTTGGAAAATTTTTATCTAATAGAAATTTCACATTATCTTAAATTATTATAGTATTCTTTTTAATTTTAACATTATCAAGCAACCTATCTATCTTTCAACACATCATGGAAGGTATAAAGATAGTTTTCAAGAAGATAACATATGAGAGAAATTTATCCAACTAATCTAGTTTGCTAATTACATCACAATATGATTAACAAATCATTACCTTTATATAATATAAAACTTGACAAATTTCATATATGAAAAAATGCAAATGATAATATAAGAAATACTCATGTATCCTTCACAGAGCTAAAAGAAAAAAAAGAGAAAAAAAAAAACACACAAAAAAACCCAGAAATACTGTTGGATCCCCATGTGTACTTCCTGGTTGACTTCTTCTTCCTGTATTCATTCACCTATGGGATGAATCTCCCAAATTTGGGGTTTAATTTTTTCCCTGTACAGATATTCATATTTGCTATATATGTATATATCCATGATACACACATATTTATTACTAATTTATTTGATCAATAAATAATAAGCAATATATACTACTATAATAAGTGCATGTATTATTCTACCTACTAGACACATGACAAAGGACCAAACACAGACCAAAATCCTTCTTCTTGTGCAGATAGCATGCTAGTGGGTTAGGCAAACAGTAAGCAAAATAAATACCTAGAATATGTAATATGTTAGGTGAGGATAAGAGGTAAGAGAGAACGCGGTCACTGTCAATTTGCATAGATAACATGTCTTTTGAGTAAGCAGCTAAAAGAAATGAGGGAGTGAAAATATACCAGATGTGTATAAAGGACAATAAGGAAATATAAGAAGATAGGAGGAGAAGAGCAAAAAAATAAAATCAGAGAAACAAAAGCATTCAGAGAAGGTGTTATAGACGTAGGCTGATATTGTAGGTAATCATAACTTGTTAACTCAGTCAGATGAAAACCAATTGGTAGACTTTTATGCAGAATATAGGCATAATAGACCAACATTTTACCAGAAAATTTCCTGGTATGTTGAAAACAGACTCCATTTTTTTGTTGTTTTTCAGTAGCTGTCTTGGCAGAAGTTAGCAAGGTCACTTGGGAGGCCATTGCAATAATCCAGATAAACGATAATGGTGGCACAGGTCAAGGTTTTAGTCCTGAGCAGCTGAAAAAAATAGTTATCATTAACAGAAACAAACAAAAAAATCTATAAGAAGAGCATGTTTGGAGGCAGTGCTGGTAGAATGATCGAGAACTCAGTTTCAAACATAATCAATTAGATATGCACGTTAGAATTTCAGGCAGAGCTGCCGGGTATACAGTTGTATATGTAATGCTGGATTGCAGGGAAAAGAAGATTATAAGCATAAAATTTGGAAGAATTACCATAAATCACACTGAGCTGTCTTCAAGAGAATTAGCATAGACAGTAAAGAGAAGGTGTCCAAATACAGCCATGACTGGGATATGTTCTGAGAATGTGTCCTTACGTGATTGTGTTGTTGTGCAAACATCATCGGTACACTTATACAAACCTAAGACATCAGGATAGTTACAATGTCACTAGGCACATGACTGTACTAATTTTCACTAAGCCCAAACAATGGGATTGTGAGATGGGGAGAAACTAGTTAACGCAACTCAGAAAAACTATCCTTTGAGGAAGAAGAAAAACCAGGAGAGTGTGATGCCCTCAGAGTCACAGTCACAAATATGTCAAATGATGACAGTAGATCAAGGAAAATAGGACTGAGAATTAACCATGGAATTCTCTCATTGGAAGTCATTGGTGACCTTGAAAAGAACCATTTTGGTTGAGTAGTAGCAATGAAAGCTTCCTGGCAGGAGTTCAGGAGAGAATGGGAGAAGAAAAGCTGGAAAAAGTGGATATAGAGGGGGTGTTAAGTTGAGCAGCACTTAAGGAATTTTAGGTTAGGAGAATTTTATTTTTTAAATGTGAGAAACAAGAGCATGTCTATATATTTATAGGAAAGTTCCAGAAGAAAGAAAACAGTTGCAAGAAAGAGGAAAATTGCTAGAGCAAAGGCTGGAAAATAGAGGATAAGATTTAGTTCACAGATTTGAGGGTGAAAGAGAGTGGAAGAAAAATGAAAATATGAGCTCAGATGCAGGTGAGTTATTAGAAATTGTAGTGGGGGGTTGTAAAAAGTCTCTTCTGATTGGCTCCAGCTTCTCATTGAACTCAGCAGTGAGGTCAGTAGCTGAGAGCGAGGTTATAGCAAGCAGGTTGAAAATTTGAAGAAAAAGAAAGGATGAAGTCCTCATTGGATTCTTTCCACATAAATGGAAAAACCAAATGTAATATGATTGTCAGGCAACATGAAAGCATTTGAGATTGTATCTTTTGGTACTATTATCCAAATCCCCAGACTGGACTCTCAATCTTTTCTTTGGCCCATCTCAAAGTCATACACTTTATCCATTTCCCTTAATAGATGTTCGAGGTTTTTGGGGTTTTTTCCCCCAGTTTTTGATGTTACAAACAAAGCTGTATTCATTGGTTTTTGTTATCTTGCTGTACCTATAGTTATGTCCCATTATTTTAAAATTAAGCCTCCAATCTTTTTTGTTGATAAATCCTCCAAAATTTTTCTCATTAGTCTTTACAAAAAATATCATTTTCAAAATATTCATTATTTTTGTTTTCTAGAAATACTTATCTAAAATTACTTTTACTTTTATCATAATTATTTCCATATTTCCATATTTTGTGGGCACACTTTTTATCATTGTATTTTTTTTCAATTTTATGGTTTGTTTTGCCTCCTACATCCCAATTCTTCCTCTGAGCTTTATTTCTCCATTGTTAAAATTAATCTTGTCTTAATCCTTTCAGCAATGTTAAAGTCTTTTTTTAAAAAATTTTAAATTATTTCTAAATTGCAGATTTTTGGATATAAGATTACAATGTCTGACTAATGAATCAATCTTTTTATGGTAGCAGTGATTAATTAATGACTTATTTTATCTTTAATAAAACTATTTTATATTAAAATCCATTTAATTATATATTGATATTGCTATACAAGTAATACATGGTCAACATTTTTCCACTTCTTAAATTTTAAAATTTCTTAGTCATTAAGGTTTAGGTGTGATTCTTTTACATAAAATTTGTTATTTTATGAAAGCTAACATTCCCTGTATTTAAATAACTAGATTTATATTTCTAATTAGTTCAACCATCTTAGTTTGTGTTTTGTATTTCTGACCATCATGAGTGTTTTTCTTGGTGCTTTTATTCTATTTTTGACTTTCCTAAATTTATAGAAAATTTTATATTATCTTTTACCCTTTGTGATTTGAAATATTACATATTCCACATTGTACTTGTATTTAACATTTTTTACCTTTTTTATGGAAGTAGCTCACTCTTAATTGGACAACTTTATGAATGTTCACAATGAGAGCATGCCAGTCCCCAGATTAAAAGCAGAATATCATAAACATTCCAGAAGACCCCTTGTGAATCCTGTCACTATCAAATTTCTGTGTGATATGCTATGTAGTTTTCTTAGACCTACCTCCAAATTCACTAATTCTCTGTGTAGCTCTGTCTAACGTTCTTAGTCTGTTCATTGAGTGTGATGGTTAATTGCATGTGTCAGTGTGAGGGGCCATGGGGTGCCCAGATTAAATATTGTTTCTGGGTATATTTATGAGGGTGTTTCCAAATGAGATTAACATTTACATTTGTGACTTGAGTAAAGTAGATTACTTTCCCCAACACGTTCAGGCATCATTCAATCCATTGAAGGCCTAAACCTAAAGAGAACAGAAAATGGAGAAAAGAGGAATTCATTCCTTTTTTTCCTTCTCACTGCTTAAAGTGGAAGATCTCATGTCGTCTTTTTCTGCCCTTGGACTGGGATTTACATCATCGACTTCCCTGGTTCTCAGGTCTTCAGACTCATACTGAATTACACCATGGGCTTTCTGAGGTCTCCAGCCTGCAAACAGCAGATCATGGGACTTCTCAGCTTCTATAATCACATGAACCAAATTCTCATAAAAATGTGAACTATGTATGTAACTATATATATAATATATATTATATGATATATATAATTCATCTTTTGTTAGCCCATCAAAAAACTTAAGCAAATCTATTTGGAAGTTTCTCTCTGATTATTGCATTATCTGTAATTTTTTAATGCCTAATTCTGTTTATTTGAATCTACTAAAACTCATAAAGGTTCACTTCTAATCATGTATGCTATCCGGTTTTTTGACCTCATTTTCAGCAGTATTTTTCTTTTGCTCTAATTTTATTCTTTCAGTTTCTGTTTATTTCTGACAAGGATATATGGATTACAATGGTCCTGGACAGGTTTTAGGCAGATATTGCACATGAGAAAGTTGAACACAGACATGTTTGGGCTTCGAAACTTCAATTTTTTTCAGTTGCCTTCCCCCTTAGTTCTGTATACCCAAGACTCTACAGAGAACAAAAACTTTAAGGCTACATTTCTTTGTGTATTTTTCTAGTTCAGTTTTCATGGACAGAGAATCTCCGTGAAAAGATTTCATTCATATTTTTATGTAAGATTAGAAATTCCAGTTTACCCACCTGCAGCAGCCTGAGGCTGTCTCTCTGGTCTTCCTGTGTGGATTAGAAGGCTATGCCTTAGCCTTTCAAGCCTAAATACAGGGTAAAAATCACTAGAGGCTGCAATACCATCAGCTCTCACCTGTGTTGGCTTTTCTCATTCTTTGTGCTCTTTGATTCTTTCCTTTCATTCCTTGGTGTGTGATTAGATCTCAGTTTTAAAGTTGTTTTTTTTCAATCTGTGACCTCATGTTCATAGCAAAATAGAAGCTATCTGAGTCAGATCATTATGGTTTTTAATAAAAGAAAGCAGTATAAATATTCAACTGAGTTCTCCTATTAAATACAACCAGCACCTGGACTCCCAACATGTGTGTCTCCATTCTTATTCTCAATCCTCATGTCTTCTTTTCTCTTTTCTATATTTCTCTGCTGGCTTTTGTTTCCGTTTCCAAAACAATCAAATTACCTAATCTCATCATTTGTATGTAATCATTCTTTCATTTCACTCAATTTTCTCCAAACACCAAAATACTTTCTGAGCTTACAGTTCCTTTAAATAGTTTCTCTAATTGCAGGAATAGGTAAATTATTTTATACCTCTATTTAAGAAATAGTCTTTCTTTAAATGTTGATTTTCAGTAGCGTGCTCTAGAATACGTACTCTCTATGTTACAGAAAAAACTTAAATTAAAAAAAAAACCTAACATGCTTTATAAGTTTTATGACACCAAGATAAGAAGGTACTTGTTGGAAAATGAAGTACACAAAACTGGAAGGAGACATAAAGCTATCATGAAAACCACAGCTTTGCTGCAATCCTTGATTAACTGAGTAGCACTATGGGTGTCTCCTTCAAAGTCACTTATTTTCCACCAGATGGAGATGTTTTTGTCTCTTGTTCGATATCCTAGACCATAATTAAACCCATTAGTCACTCTAATACCTACCTCATATTTTCTCTTTCATTTCTTTAGCTCTATTCTAGAAGTTAATACATTCCTTATGTGATTTCTTTAGGCTCTTTGATTTTATGTTTCAAGATACACTACCTTTATTAAAAGTAAAGCTTTTACTTTGTACAAGATCGTGAATGTACAAAATAACATTGAATCATATACTTTTAAATGGTTAATTTTATTGCTGTGAGAATTTCTCCACAATAAAAAAAAAGTGGTTTTTTTTTTTTTTTTTACACCATAAGTGTTGAAAAAGCAGAACGAATTTCTGTTTATGCACTAACTTTACTGCTGATGCAGTCCTTAGGAATTCAGCATCTGAAGGATTTTGTGTGACGTCTCCTGATGTTGGCAGCCACGTTCCCCGGAGCAGCACTCTGCTGAGTTCGAAGGGGTTGCCTATGCTGTGCTTGCTCTGTCCACATGCTCGCCCTTCCTCACGCTTCAACCCTCTTCATTTTGGCTTTCCCTCGTAATATTCCAGGAATGACTCTTTCTAATGATAGTTTCCTACTGCTTGACAAATCCAATGGTCGTTTTTCACTCTAAGCTTTCTGTAACATTGAAAATAGAAATAACAATATATCTCTTGAGCATGTCTTTTGTAATTTTGTTTTTGTTAATGTTCTGTTCTGATTCTCCTCCTACACTTCTGAATCCTAAGTTTTGTTTCCTGGTTTTCATTTTTTCTGGCTATTCTTTTGATGTTAAAAGTTCACATGGTTTAGTCAATAGGCTTCTCTTGCAGTTCTATATGAGTTTTTGTGCAACTAAGCTCACACAAAACTTCAAGGCGCACCTCCTGCTTTGGTAAACTTCAAACTAATGCAGCAAATTATATGCATTCTCTATTACTGCCAACAGGCTGCTCGATGCTTCTAGATTAAATAAATTTATTTTGAAGAGTACCATGTATTAATACATTTTCTCCAATCTCACCTGTGCTCTCCATTATTAATTTCGATGTTTTCAATCAACTGCCTTTCTCGTTTTCCGGAGAAACATTTTAAGCTCCTAAACCTTCTCTTCATGAAAATTCAATTAATGTAAATTCCATGAGAAGTCCCTATTAGTCATCCTATAAATATATCGACTGAATTCATGAATGAAAGTCTGGGTTTTACTCCATATTTGGCACCTATATTTTTATTCGGTACTTCAAAATGTTTCCTGTCCCATATTTCTTACATCATAATAAGGCACTAAATACATATCTGTTCAATGATTCATGTGTGGAGCAGGTAAATTTCACTTTACGAAATAGTCTGCTCATTCTTCCCCGCTTGTTTCACTAAGTCCTAACTGTGATGCAGCCTAATTACCACGGACAATTATTTATTAGATGTATAAAAGCACCCTTTAGAACAATGTCAATGTTTGTTACTGTAACATTACTTTTTTTGAAAGAAAATTACAGCTATTAAATGGATACTTAAGGAAGAAAGAGATGCTGTAATCAGTTCTGGAGATTAAGTTGAGAGTAATAATATTGTTCATTTGAAAGAAAACAATTTGTACTTGCATGTTTTCATTTGACTATATAAAGATATCTTTTAACAGATTATGCAATAATTAACAATGCTCATTATCTTAATAAAATATACCAATTTTCTAATTATAAAATAATGTGATAGGATCTTTCTTAATTCAGCTAGAGTTAAACCCAAATATTTCATACAGTGTAATAACTAAAATGATTCTTCCCAGCATGTGATGATCAATACCATGTGATATCAAGGTGGTGAACTTATAAAGCTGTATTCAATTTCTTTTTTACATAATTTTAATTAATATGTATCTGTTTTGCCCTGTTTTGCAAACTTTAAACTTCATCATTAACTTATTTAGAATTATTAAAATTATTTTCCACCTCTTCCATTATTGGAATGTTGTATATTCATTATCATATTAACATCATTGTCATTTTATTCAATTTTCTGCTAGTTTTATGCTATTTCTAAAACAACTCAACTACTTTGACATTTGAGTCATTCTATTTTCTCTACCACTTTTCTAAATAAATTATCTTTACCTACATGTTTCTTATTCTTTTATTCTTCTTTTAGGCCACTGAAATTAATTAAAAGAAAAATAGACAAACTGTTATATTTCTCTCTTTAATCAATCTATACTGGCTAGACACTGATGATTTGGTTCAGAACTTTTGCAAAACAATGAATAAACCCCAGACACCATGGCAACACCAACAGAGAAGCTTTCCCTCAGGAACCATCACTATAATTTTTCTTTTCAGGAAGCTTGTTTATTCTCATACCTTCACCTGCTTTGGCCAAGTCTTTGAAAAATTTATTTCACTATTGACAAGCAATGAATCCAGTATCATGATAATTTAGAGGAAAATAAATGTATATTTTATTTTTACAATTTGGAACAAAAAGAAGAAACAGGAGAAAATTAAAAACATAATAAAAATTAATATTCTTGCCTCTACATTAGGAAGTCTTTATTTACTCTTATTTCACAGATATTAGAAAAAAATGAGACACTAGGCTGTCTTACCCTGGATCTCTTACTCTTTTAAAATTCCACAAAATGCTGGATGGTTTTCTCAATTGCTGTTGCATGTCAATTAAGCAGAATATTTCCGTATTGTACCAATATATTTTTACTATGAAGATTTATGTCTACCTCATCTCCCATCCCTCCACCCCCCTTCAAAAACATGTACCTTCTAGGCAATCTTTGATAAAATGCCACTTTGGCAAATCATTTCTATTTTTAAGATTTTTTTTTTTATCAAAAAGAGAAGTTTGTTCACACATATAAATGCCCTTGAAAGCATTAATATAAACTTATAATGAAGCTTTATTATTAGAAGAATAACATGTATTCAAATTCTGGCTGCAGCACTTAGTACCTGCATGAGATTTTCAGGTTATTTGACTTCCCTAAATCTAAGATTCCACAAACTTGGTGGGATACTATCTGTAAAACAATTTAAAGGCGTTGTGCAGTTCACGACCTAGGAAGAAGTGCCTTGAATACGGCAAACTTTCAGTGATTAAGGAATATACATGTTATTAGCTTTTATTTCCATCTACCTTAACAGCACAACTTTGAAAATATTTTAAACTATAATCTATAAATCACAACTCCAAGCGATTATCTACGACCACTCATATTAACTACTCTGTATAAGAAGTAGCATCAAAATTCGTCACATAACTTATATTAATGTCAAAATAAGAAAATTAGAAATATGAAACATACTTTTATATGATACCATGTGAAAAATGAGGAATAATTAACCATATTGCAACATCTATGGAGCTATGATTAATTATTTTAACTTCATCTGATAATCACTAACACTTTAAAGCTTCAAAACCATTTGGAACAGAGAATATAAACGCACAACAGAAATCTGCTAAGCGCTACTTCATTACTCTAATTCATCATAATTAACATAATTTCAATAATTAACTTATCCTTGCTCTGCCTCAGTTTTTTCTTTAGCATTTTACATTACAGATGATATGATATGCACCATAGAGAAGCTGAGAAAACCTTTTACTGAAGAAAAATTTAATTCCTGCTCAACAGAAGAAAGTCAAAAGCAAAGGCTCAATGTAACTATTAGTGTGGAGTTGCTCTATGTCCTTTGGGCTTCTAAATTGTCTTTCAAAAGTGTAAGATTGAAAGGAGGTTTGAGTATGGTCTCTGATTTGTAGTATTTGCTCTGAATTGTCTGAAATTCCATTTGTTTTCTTGCCCAGTGCTGACATGGGGCTGATGGCTTTAAGTTTTTTGTCATTGTCCCTGCAGGATTCTTTCCTTATCAGTTCTTGGCAGATTGTGACCATTTAAGGAAAAACTTCTTTACTGGTTTATCAACCTTATTTTCATAGCCTCTTATTTCTCAGTGTCAAAAAGTATTATGTACATAAAAAAAAAAAAGTGCAGTCATCCATGCCAGGCAATTGTAAATAGAATTGTATTTTAAGTCATATAACCAACAAAATTGACCTTGGTAAGCCTCATGACTCGTCAGAAATATGGCCCTTCCTTCAATTTGAGTTTTATTTACAGAATGCAAGAGCTAAGCTTAAAGAAGGTGGACTGTTTTAAGAAGAGAAGGTCACAGCTATTTCTTAAATACAATGTCAGCTGTGCTCTCTTCAACAAATGACAGCTCGGCATTTTATTTAAACAAAATGACTAGAGTCTAGTATTTTTTCATGTTTTACAGAGGTGATTTCCAAAATGTGATTCCTTGCCCCGCAGCAGTGACATTGCCGGGGAACTTGCTAGAAATTTAAATTCTCAGGCCAGACTCCTCTCCTCTCCTCTGTACTGAATTAGAGACTCTCGGGTGGGGCCCAACAGTCTGGTTGGTTTTAAATAGTTTTCCAGGTGATTCTGGTTCACATTCAAGTTTGAGAACCACAGGAGTAAACCGTAAGCCATAATTACAAACAACATGAGTTCATGTTTTTTAGTTGCCACATATTTCCACAACTGTCCTGGCAATGAGATAAATTATGTGAAAATAAATAAGTATATAAATAAAAGGTCACTGAAAGTAGTAACTGGGAGAAAACTGGAAAATGATACCTTGCAAATTTGAAGCCCATCAACTCACACTAGACTGCAAAAAGCCCGCCAAGGAGGGAAAAAAAGTGAAGTGAAATAATGCATATAGAAAGTGGCAAAACGAAACCATAAAAGGAGAACATCAAAAGTCAGAAAGGAAAGAAACTCAATCCCAAACCTTGCAATGTTCCCTCTGCCTCACTGATAGTCATAAACAATTCAGTAATTTAATACCAAACAAGGCAAGCATTTGTGACACACATTGCAGCTATTTCTACAATGCAGCATATGAAAACACTGAACCCATTTGCCAATACAAAAAAACGTTTTCACTACCCAGCAATTTCTTGAGAAAATATTGCCAAATTGGGTAATATCTTTATGAATAAGACTGGGAAATAAAGGGCTCTATGGAGCTTAATAGTTGAGAAAGAATCAGGGAATTGGAAAAAAATGCATTTTGTCTTCAGTCATTTGCATAACGGCAGTTTTATTTTAAAAGGTTTCATGCTGAAACTAAAAATGCTCTGAAGAGAAACAGCGAGAATCCACATTTTGAAATGAGCCGAGTAGGAGTGAATGAAAATCTTGCCAAGCGGGCGGGCTACATCTCTGGATCATTGTAAAAATAAGTTATGGTGAACTTGGGCCTGAGTCAAAGGCTACGGCCACAAAGGGCAGCATAATGGCTGAGGGCGGGAGATCACATTCCATTCCCATCGCTATGAAAATAGAAAGCAAATATGAAGAATGAAGCTTTGGTGTGTGTAGAAAATTGCAGGCAGTTCAGTAAGAGAATAGAAAGTTTGATCTTTCTTCATGAAGGAAGGTTATCTAAAACAGCGTATCTTTTTTTCACATTAATGAAACATTAAATATGCACACTACTGGTTATATTATGATAATTTCATTCACCCGTGCAATTTTTAAAATGCAAATTATAGCAAAAGATTAAATCGTCTCATACAAATATTTTAAAACTTTACATCCTTATAGTTTCTATTTTAAAATGTAAGGGTTTCTTTATTCTCAGATGGCCAAATATTTAAAATAAGTTTTAATTTGGAGACCAAACATAACATCACTCCCAAATAACAATCTTTTACAGATAACATAGATTTCATATCCTCAAACCTCGCATGATACTTTTTTCTATGTGTATTATAGTTCATAACTAATTGACTCTTTTAATATAGTAATGTTCATTTAATGCTTACATAATCTTAAAGTACATATTTTGCTATTGGCACTGCATTTTCTACTTTTTGGTAATTTTCTCTATCAGTCTTTGAGATTAATTTTTATTGTTTCATGAAAGCAATTTAGCTGTGAATCTAAATGAGAAAAAAACATACGTAGAGCTCAGTATTTAAATATATGCCATCAATTACTAATTTCCTACTTGGAATCAAATCACTATATGTAATATATCCATCGCTTCCCACTGCAGAATAATTTTCTATACAGAATATTGCAAATTATAATATTTAGGACTCTAAAAATTCTTACTGAAATATTATCAAGTGGAATCCCCATTGCACAGATAAGGAAACTGAATTTTACATTGCAGTATGTCCCTTATCACATAGTGGCTGAATTCAGACCTAAATAGATTCCCAAAAGATTGTAAAGTCTTTGGGGAATGGCACTTTATTTTTTTTACTCTTTAAAGTATACTGGACACATAGTATAGTGCCTTGCACATACAGTCACTAGATAATATTTAATGAATAGTCTCCACTTTAGAGTTTTTTTCATATAGAAAACAGGGAATAATAATGTCAACAAAGTCAAGACTTACATTATCTCAATGAAATTTAAACTTCTCCAGTATATAGAGTTAATATCATACTTGTTTGTGTCTCAGAATACAGTATGGAAAATGTTTAATAAACAATGGTTGAATTAAAAAATATATAGGTATGTAATATATTAACTGAATGGATTAATATTAATGAATAAATATTAGTATTAATTAATAGATGTTATATTAATCCATTTAATAATCAATATTAGTTATCAATTCTTTTGTAATCCAACCAATTGATATTAACTAGTTAAATTAATGAATATAAACATAAATTATGTACATAATATATAATGTATGTACAATTATATATATGTATATATAATATATATTTAGCTTTAAAAGAAAACAAACTAAGAAACCAAATGAGATAATTAGTTTTATGTGTCAACTTAGCTACGCTATAGTACCTAGTTATTTAATCAAACACCAATCTAAGTGTTGCTATGAAAATATTTTGCAGATGTGGTTAATATCTATAATCAGTTGACTTTAAGTAAAAGAGATTACACTAGATAATGTGGGTGGGCCTTGCCCAATCAGTCAAAGACCCTAAGAGCAAAAGCTGAGGTTTCCCAGAGAGGAAGGATTTCTGCCCCTAGACTACAACTTAGAAACCCCGCCTGAGTTTCCAGCCTGCTGGTCTGCCCTATGGATTTTGAACTTCTCAGCCCCATGATCACACAAGCCAATTCCTTAAAATGCCATGTTTTTAAAATAATACATACATTCCTTGAAATAATGCAAAAGGACACATACATTTTATTTGTTCTGTTTCTTTGGAGGACCCTAACTAATACACTAGAATTATAAAATCAACTTGGGAAATATCTGGCACCACCTACTACTGGTTTTATTAGAATATCACTGTCATGCTTTGCATTAGACACTCTAAACTGTTTTGCAACACATGATCATAAAACGTAAACTAATTTAATATATCGCTGATTATTTGGCCAAAAATATGGGTAAACTCATGTCTTCATTTTCTCTCCTCCTGAACAAAGCATTCAAATTCTTAGCCAGGGTCTTTATTAGGTCATGATTTTTATGAAGATATTAGAGTTTTTAAAAAGCAAACATGGTTTTCAATATTTCTACTTTTTGACCTGCTTTATATATGTAGTACCTTGAATTTAATCACCTACTTTCCTATCATATGGCTAAGACATGTGACAGATAAGAATACGATGTTTTATAGTATAGTCCATCCAAACATTGAAACATTTAAATTTACCTGAGTTATGTTTTAAAAACTAAAAAAGAACAAATTTGTAGAAACCAGACATCTGCACTAGTTGGTTTACCCTTGGTAAGTATGTGTTTTGAGAAACATTTAATTGAAACCATCTGTTGATGACGCATTCACTCTTGAATCATCTAAAATGTTTTTATTCTCCAATTTATACCAATGCTCAACAAAATGCCTTCCAAAATTTCTGAATTATATTAAAAAAGTAAAAGAAAGCCAACCAAAGAAAGAAGGAAAGAAAAGAATGAATTGGGTACAATTCAGAGTTCCAAACATTAATTTTTACTTGTTTTCAAGGGAGATTTATAGTAACACATTATTGTCTAGATGTCTGTCTTTGTGATAAAAGCCTGGCTGATATAGCAGACCATTACAATTGAATATGTATTAATTTTATGTATTAATATTAATAATATCCTCACATATATTAATATTTCGAGAGCTCCCGCCTTACAGTATACAAATAGAATGTCACAGTGAGTAGACGATGGGTAGATCTGCAAAACCAAAGCCCAATGTATTAATTTTCTATTCCTGCACAACGAATTACCGCGAGCTTAGCAACTTAAAACAACACATTTATTATCTCACAGTTTCTGTGGTCAGGAACATGGCTTAGCTGAGTACTTTGCTCAGGCTCTCATAAGGCCGCTATGGGGGTGTTAGCTGGGCTGTTTTTCATCTGGAATCTTGACTAGGGAAGAATCTGCTCTGTCTTTTAGCAGAATTCATTTTCATATGGCTGTATCACTGAGACTCCCAGCTTTTTTATTCTGGCTATCGATTGAGGGGGTTCATGTCCCGGATACCACCCACAGTCAGTGACCAACTGCAGTTCCTTGCCACATGGGCCTCTTCTACTTGATTGTGAGTTTATCCAGCCAGAAGGGTGAATCTCTATTTCCATTTTGCTAAGATGACTCTTATAAGGTAACGCAACATAATCACAGCATTGACATTCCATCACCTTTGCATGTTTTTTTGACATGTTTATTTCTATCACTTAGAAACAAATCATATGTCTCACATACACTTGAGGGGGAGGGATTACGCAAAGGAACGAAGACCAGAAGGTAGCATCCAATGGGGTTTGCCTTAAGATCTGTCCATGACACTCAAATTCAGGGCACATATTAATATTTCCTGAAAGATTTAATATACTCAGGGATATTAAAAGTTCTTATATTTATAGTTTATATTTACCAAGTGCACAAATAAGAAGACATGGGATGAACTGCAGTTAACCATATTTGTTCAAAGTAAAGATCAAAACACCCAATTAGACAATGGTTTCAATTTGAGTCTTATTTGTGAATTATGAGGAAATTATTGTTATTTTTCCCTCTACAAAAATACAATTCCCACTATATACTTTGACCCACATCGACTAGTATTTTATAATTATTAATTAATTTAAACACTTATTAAAATATACATTATCATCCATGACCTCTAATGGTCTTTAGGTTTTCATTGGAAAAGGAATTTGTTGGACATTTAAATTTTAAGATATACAAGTTAAAATTAAGTTATTCTTGTTTTATAAGAAATGCAATTCCTGGCTCCTCCATTCATTGAAATTTGCAATATTCTTAGGTACACATAAACCTCATGGTAATATGTTATATTCTTCCATCTAGAAACTTACTAGAAACCCTGATATTTATAAAGCAATCAATAGATAGCCAAATCTCTGTGTGAGTTAGGAATCATATCATATATATGCACCAGTTACATTTCCTTAGATGGACAACCAAAAATGTCTCTGAATATTGCCAGATATCCTCTGGATAGGTAGGGGAAGTGAAATTATGCTAGTAGAGAAGTGTTGCTTTATAGAACATTTCAATAATATTCAAATTCTCAGGGAAAAGGTTTTCTTTTACAATTAAAGGACTGTAAAGCAGGAAGCGACTCTGAAGAACAAGTAATTTATTCACTGCGGCCAGATAGGCTAACACACTAATCCATCAAAATGAACAATGTTATACACTGTTGACAATAATATTAGCACAAATTATCATTGTCTCTAAACTCTGTGTCTACAACATTCTTGTTGGAGGACTACCATTTCTTATCAGAAAACAGCATAGCACTAAATGAGATTATTTTTATTCAACAATTTTCCACACATTTATGGCTCCTCAGTCTCTTTTCCTAAATAATAGTGAAATACATCAAAATGTCTTTCTCTATAGTTTCACTACTTTTATTATCCTTCTCAATTCTGAAAAATTGATTATTTCAACAATTTAGGTCTAACAAAATAATGCCTTGAACTAGAACAATCACAATGGGTTAAATACTTGAAGGTTATTGAAAGACAAGGATAAATTTTAGAACACATTAAATTTGTAAATAAAAAGTATCTCAGAAAATTAATATCATTAGTTTAAGATATGGATGGATTTTATATACATATATACATATGTGTGTGTGTGTGTGTGTATATATATATATATATATATATATATATATATATATATAACTCAGCTAAATAATTCACAAAGGCCATTACAATTATTTTCTAATTAAAAAAACACAGGATTTTTCTAATGAAGAAACTGACAATTGAAGAGACAAAGCCACACATGTGGTGTTAAGAAATAATAGAATCCATGTACAATATTCTCAGTTACCCCAAACTATACGATTTTTCTAAACTATGGTATAATATTATAACCAAAATATTTACATAATCCACCAATCTATCAGATTTCTCAATTTTACTTGTATTCATGTGTGTGTGTATTTAGTTCTGTACAATTTCACACATGCATAGGGTCATATATCCACCAGCACAGAAGTTTCATCACTAGAAATATCCCTGATGTTGTTCTTTTGTAATCACAACCACCTTCCTCACATCCTCCACCAATCATTTACCCCTAAGCAACCATTCATCTTTTTTCTCTTTCTAAAATTCTAAAATAATATTTCAAAATGTTATATAAATAAAATCACACTATATTTATATAAATAAAATCATACTTTTTAATGTTTCAGGATTTTTTCACTTAGCGTAATTTTCTGGAGAGTAATTCAAATTGTTGCATATGTAACACTTTGCTTCTTTTCATTGTGTTATTTGTCCATTGACTAACACACTTGGACACTGTCTGTATTCAATATCTCCCAAAACTACAAAAAGCCTCCTTTGTGCTATATTGAGTAAAGCTGCTATGAACATTTGTGTACAGGTTTTTATGTGAACATAAGTTTCCTGGAATAAATGCTCAAGAGTACAATTACTGTGTCAGATGGTAACTGCAGACTTAGTTTTATAAGAAACTGCTAAAATGTTTTGCATTATATCTGCATTATTTTACATTCAAATGACCAATGTATGAGTAATCCAGTTTCTCTACAACCTCACCAATATTGGGTGTTATCATTTTTTCTTTATATTAGCTATTCTTATAAGTATGTCGTAACATTTCATTGTCAGTTTAATTCACATTTCCCTGATGGTTAATGTCATTGAACATATTTTCATATGCTTATACACCATCTGCATATCATCTTTGGTGTAATGTTTTTGCATGCTTTTTGTTCATTTTCTGACTCGATTATATTTTTACTGTTGAGTTTTGAGTAGTCTTTATATAGTCTAGTTTATAGTCCTTTCTATATGTGGTTTATAAATATTCTTCCCAGTCTGTAATCCTTTCATCCTCTTTGCATGGATTTTGTAGAACAAAAAATTTCGTTTGCAGAGCAAAAATTTTAATTTTCATGAGGTTCAAATTATCAAGTTTTCTTATTATGGCTTGTATTTTGGTGTCAAATCTAAGAATTCTTTGAGTAGAACCGTATTAAAAAGATTTCCTTCTATTTTTTCTAAAGGTTTTATACTTTAAATTTAATTCAATGACATTTATTCTGAACTAATTTTTCTATAAGGTGTGGGGTTTAGGTCTATGTTTTTTGGGGGAATTTCTTGTGTGTGTTTTGTTGTGTTTGTTTATTACCCATAGATATCCAATTAATTCAGCACCATTTGTGGAAAATGTTATCTTTCTCTATTGAATTGCTTTTGTGTCTTTGTCAGAATCTATTGAGCATATTTATGTGTTTATTGCCAGTTGGTCTATTCTGTTCCATTGACCTGTCTTGATCACTGTAGTTACATGGTAAGCCTTATATCAGGCAGAATGATGTCTCACTTTATTCTTCCTTCTCAAGATTGTTTTAGCTTTATTGGAGCCTGTTTCTTCCCATGGGCATTGTAGAATAAGCTTGGCTATGTCTATGAAAATCCTTGCAGGGGATTTGATAAGAATTGTATTAAACTTATCATCAATTTAGACAAAGGTAATACCATTACTATGTCAGGTCTTCCAGTCAATTAACATGGTATGTTTCTCCAATTGTTGGGTCATCTTTGATGTATTTTATAAGCATTTTATAATATTTGGCATGCAGATACTCTGGTTAAGTATATTACTAAGTATCTTATTTCATTTGGAACCACTGTAAATATCATTGTGTTTTCATTTTGGTTTCCACATGTTCATTTTTTAGTATATAGAAATGTGATTGACTTTGTACATATATCTGTGTTCTGCCACATTGCTATATTCACATATTAGTCCTAGGAATTTATTGTAGATTTCTTGGGATTTTTATGTAGACATTATGCCATCTTTCAGTTTTTATTCTCTTATATATTACCTTTTTCTGATCTTATTTTGTATTTATCATTCTTTTTAAATTGCAGTGATTAAAATTTTCACTACTATGTTTTATAAAATTTATAAAAGCCGTGTTATTTTGCCTTTTTGTGAGTACTAGGGGGATAGCATTCAGTCATTCACTGTTATGTATGGCGTTGACATTAAGATCTTTTAGATGCTCTTTATCAAGTCTAAACAATTCTCCTCTATTCCTAGTTTTCTGAGGGATATTTTATGAAAATGAATGGGAATATAGAATGGGTTTAGATTTGTAAAAAGTTTTTCTGCAATAATTGATACTGTTATGTGATTTTTCTTCATTACTCTGTTAATATGGTGGATTACATTGACTGATATTTTAAATGTCAAATGAAATTTGCACAGCAGTCCCATGCAGTCATGTGGTACAACTATTTTTATACATTGTTGCATTCCTTGTGCTATTATTTTTTAAGGATTTTTTTATGTCTAAGTTAATGAGAGATATTGGACTGTAATTCTGAATTTTTATAATATCTTTGGCTATGGTATCAGGGTAACATTGACTTCATAAAACAAGTTTGAAGATATTTCTGCTTCTTATATCTTCTCAAAGACAATCTATAAAATTGGTTTAAATTCTTCTTTAAATATTTGGTACAATTCTCAAGTGAAATAATCTGAGCCAAGATATTTTTGGGGGGCAGAGTTTTTAATTACAAATTATTTAAGTACAAATTAAAATAATCCTAGAGAATAATTTTACTGTATATAGGATTCATGGTTCATAGTTCTTTTCTTTCAGCATTTAAGATACATTGTGCCACTGTTTTTTGATATCTATAGTTTCAGACAAGAAATCTACAGTCTTTAAAACTGATATTCTCCTATAGGCAATTTGTTGTTTTTCTCAGAGTGTTTTCAATATATTTTTCTGTGTCTTTAGTTTTCAGAAGTTTCTTTATGATGCATCTTGGCAAGAATATTTTGGGCTTATCCTGTTTGAGATTTTCTGAGGTTCTTAAATGTATAGGTTTGTGTCTTTCATCAAATTTAGGGAGTTTTCAGCTATTATTTATTCAAGTATTCTGTCACCTCCACTCTGTTCTTTCCGTTTGACACTCTGATGACAAGCATGTTGAATTTTTTTTTTTTTTTTTTTTTTATTGCCAAAGGTCCCTGAGGGTATCTTCATGTTTTTCCAGTCCATTTTCTCTGTTCAGATTGTGCCTTACTCCATTTTCTGCTGCTGTAACAGAATATCACAGACTGGGTAATTTATAAAGAAAAAAAAAGTTTATTTAGCTGATGATTATGAAGAGTGGAAAGTCCAAGACTGCAGTGTCAGCATCTGGAGAGGATCATCCACGGCAGGGGATGGAAGGGTAAGAAAGAGAGCACTTGCTTTTGTAACAAAGCCACTCCCAAGACAGCCAACATACTTCCAAGTTAATGGCATTAGTTCATTCATGAGTGTAACCCTCATAACCTAATACCTGTTAAAGGCTCCAGCTCTTAATACTGTTACAATGACAATTAAGTTTCCAACATACTAACTTTTGGGGGATACAATCAAACCATAGAAGATTGGTAGACTTTTATCAGTTTTCAAGTTCAATGATTCTATCCACATTCATCTCATTTCCATTATTGAGCCCATTCAATGAATATGGGGTTTTTTTTTAGTTTATGCTATTGTAGTTTTCAGAGCTCTATTTCACATTTGAGTTTTTAAAATAACTTTCCTTTCTTTGCTGACATTTTGTATTTTTTATTTGTTACATTATATATGTTTATATATAATACAATATAATTATATCATAAAATTTATAAAAATTCTCAAATGAGCAATTATACTCTTGAAAAAATATGAAAATAGGAAATCTCACCAAAGAAATAGAAGATACAAAGAAGAGCTAAATGATAATTTTAGAACTGAAAAATACAGTAACTAAATTGAAAATCTCATTGGATGAATAGATAACAGAATGGTGATATCAGAAGAAAGAGCTGACAATAAGTTAATATAAATTATCCAATCTGAACAAAAGAGAAAAAAATGCATTGAAAAAATTAACATCCCCTTAAGGGCCTGAGAGACAATAACAAAAGAACTAACATCTGTGTTATTAAAGTTTCTGAAGGAAAGTTAAAAGAATGAGGTGCTAAAAAACTGAACAAATTATTCCTAAAAACTTTAAAACTTTGATGTAAGAAATAAAGCTGCAGATTCAAAAAGCTGAGTTAATCCCAAATAGGACAAACTAAAAAAATCTTCATCCAGATTCATCATATTCAAAATGCTGAAAGCAAAATATTGAAAACAGAGAAAAAGGAGGCATAACCTACCGTGGAATAAAAATTTAAATAACTGAATATTTCTCATCAGAACTTGTCAGGTAAATAAACCAGACTACTCTTACTTTGAGACCCTAAAAACATATTTGTAGCTGAAAGTAAAAATTATATCATTATTGGAGTTTTCAGAGAGGTATAATGTATAAAATGACTTTAACATGAAGGTGAGGGAATGATAAGGAGACTTTGTGGTGTTAAGTTTTCTACATTCCAGCTGAAGTGTTAAAATAATTGATCCAAACACAGTGTATAATGTTAAGTATGTATATAGTAATCCCTAGAAAAACAACAAAAATTATATATAGAATAAATAAATTAAAATAGAATACTAAAAATTATTTAAGTAATCCAATAGAAGGCAGGAAAGAGAAGACAGAGGGAATAAACAGAAAATAAATAATAAAATGGTAGACCTAATCCAAGAATGTTAATAATTCTATTAAATGAAAATAATCTAAATACATCAATTAAAATACAAAAATAGTATGGATAAAAACACAGCTAACCCTATGCTGTCTATAAGTAACTCACTTAAAACATAATGATATAAAAATAAGGTGGAGTATCTGCATTAATATCAGACAAAATAGTCTTCAAAACAAAGAAAATTACCAAGGATTAAGAAGAATTTATGTAATGCTAAAATAGTTCACCAAGATGGAATGACCATTCTAAATGTGTATGCAATTAACAAGAGAGCTGCAAAATACATGAAGCAAAACCTGACACTACTGAAAGGAAAAATAACCAAATCTACAATTATAATTGGAAATTTCAACATTCCTTTCTCAGTAATAAGTAGAACAGCTAGTCAGAAAATCAGTAGGGGTATAGAAGAATAAACAATACCGTTAATCAACTGGATCTAATTGATATCTACAGAACACTGCAATGAACAGCAGAATATACAAACTTTTCAAGTACACATGGAATGTTCACAAAGGTAGATCCTTTCTGGGTAGTAAAACACACCTCAATCAATATAAAATTATTTAAATAATACCATGTATGTACTTTGATCATAATGGAATTAAGCTAGACTAATAAGAGAAATATATGAGAAAAATCTTTAAATATTGGGAAATTAAAGAGCACCTTTCTAAATAATTTATGGGTGAATGAAGTCTCAAGAGATAATAGAAAATACTCAGAACTGAATAAAAGTAATAATATACTAAAATTTGTGGCAATAGTAGTGCATGAATAGAAAGCAATGCTAGAGCAACAAAGCAGCTAAAGCAATGCTCAGAGAGAAATTTATAGATGCTTAGAACAGCAGAAAATGCTCAAATCTAAATAAATTTCCACCTAAGAAACTAAAGAAAAGAAAGAAATAGAAAAAAACTATGTCAGCCCAAACAAGCAGAAGAAAAGAAGTAATAATACGAGCAAAAAAAAAAAAAAAAATCAATGAAATTAAAAACAGAACATTAGGCTACATTTACATTACATAATGTGATAAGATGGTGAATCAGTGAAAGACTGAGAAGTAATCACCAAAGAGAAGGAAAGAAATAAAAAGGAAATAATTTTCTTTTGATTTGGGGGAGAAATTTCAAGAGAAATATGCTGGTCAGTAATGTAAATCCTACAGAGCTCAAGTAGGAGAATTAGTGGTAGATTAAGGGTGACAATTAGGGAATCATTTCTGACTTTTGATATGATAAACTAAAGGTAGTATAAAAGTAAGATTTCAATTATCTGACTTATAAGAGGTAAAGATATATAAATACTTTTGTGGACACCATTAAGGAGAGAATGGGAGCTTGATCAGGTCTCAGAATTAAAGAAATAAGTTTTAGCATATTTTGCAACTGACCATGTTTGAAATTCTTGGCAAAGAGCCACTGTGAAGGTGTAAATAGAGAATGAATAATTGTCAGGTGACAGATATGCTAATTTTCCTGGTTTGATCATTACACATTGTGCACATTTATCAACATATCACACCGTTCCACATAAATATGTACAACTATTATGTGTCAATTTAAAACAATAATAAAAATAGCAAAATAAAAAAATGAGTAAAGCTTTGAGGTCCACAAAAGAAAAAGGAAATGAGTGATGAGAAGATGAAAGAATGGAAGAAGAAATGATCAGTGGAACAAGTCAGAAGGAATGTTGAGCAAGATGGAAAACAGGCTGGAGGAGCTGCCATGGCTGGGGAGGGCAGGAGGATGTTAATTTGAAAAAGAGAATGAAAATTCATCTTTTTAAAAGAGAAATAATTAGCAAATCATGGAAAATGTTCAGAGAAATTTTGAAAGGGATATGTGACAACATTAAAGAAGTTCTTATTAGATCTTTTTGTTATTTGTAAATTAGACGACATAGTTAACTCACTCTAACAGTGAGAGAGTCATAACGGCTTTAAGGGCATTCAGAGAGGGGAAAATGCTGCAATATCTGTGATCGAAACATGCACAAGGATTTATTTCTGTATGTTAAGAACACTTTAGCACAACTGATGTTGATGTTTTAATGAAAGAAGGAAGCATGAGTAAAGAATGTCTCCAACATCTAGTGTCAAAATATCTCCATCATTTTCATGATGTGAGAGGGAAAGGACTGAGGCTTCACAAGGAGATGTACTTTGAACGTCAGTTAATGGGCACCTCAAATATAAAACATTTCTATGATGCTAAGTGATTTTGAAAGTAATAGATGTTTACTATTCCCCAAAACATAATAGATTAAAAAAAATTACTTTGAATACTCCCCCTAATAATCAGCCTGCTCAGTCATTTTTATTTCTCTCGTGTTTTTTCCAGGACTTCTTGATTCACTTTTTTTGCCCTGTTGTTATTATCTGCCTCTCTACCTTTTTTTTAATTATAAAAGGCACTCTATCTTTAATCATTTCTCCATCTTTATATATCCTAGAAATATATATTTTGGCACTTATTTAAATAAATCAGTAAGTATTTCTCCATGATTTTAAAAGTTGAAATCTGTAAGGAAATATATATTTATAAAATCATTATTTAAAAAACTCAACAATGCATTTTAATATTATATCAATCTAATATACAATGTTAATATAATCGATTACATTATATTAATATCAAATACAATATATTTATAAATTAATATATAATTATAACCTAATTACATACAAATATATAATCATAATCTGCACTCATCTCACTATAATCTAATCAAAAAACTAAAAGCATGTGAATAGGACAAAGCCATCAAAATAATCAATAAAAATAATGCTCTTTTCCTCCACAGTTGGTTATTTTACCTGTCATTTTAATAATTATTTTTATCCATATCCATTAAATTACAGAACTTTTCAAAGAAAAGAATAAAGCACTTTTCAGAAAGTTTTAATTTCTAATTGCAAATGTTCCCACCAATGCAGTTACCAAAAATGATAAAGGAATTTGACCTTGCATATGAGTAGAGAAAATTTCTTCTGCCATGAAGTTCTACAAGATTTTCTAAATTTGATTATTGTCTGAGGCATGATGTACATGTCGGCAAGGAGGATCCATACCAGAACAATGTTAATGCCTTGATTTACATTTTCAATTTAATTAAAATTCTTCCCTGCCTTTAGACAGTTTTTCTTCATATCTTAAGTTAAATCCTTTTGTCTGGTTTGCCTGTGGGCCCAAACTGATTTATGTAGCTGAACTGGTAGACAGTTCAAAAACATGCTTAGAATAGTTTATTCCACTTTTACCATTTTGATTTAAATGCATGCTTCACACATCAACAGCAATCACTTCCTGAGGCCTGTAGAAAACTTGTACAAGGCTTCTTTCTAGTCTCTGTAATTGTGCCAGCACCAGACCTACTAATGTGTGTAGTATGAGGACCACATATGAGCGTATCTAAGCTGTTGCAGAACAATTATAACTAGAAATGACATCAAACAAAGCTGAAAAGCATAAATGGTGGGAGACATTCTTTGTAGAAGGGAGAGTTCAGGATTATAAAAACTTGCAAAAATTCTTGGACTTGCACTTAAGTTTAAATGAAATGGATATAAAACATTTTAGTTTATAAATTATATAGCCAATTCTATCGCTAATAGAGATGATTACAAAAATGTCATCCCCAAGTAAGAGGCAGTATGAAATAGGTCTCTCTTCATAATTCTATGTGTGAAGAAGATATTTATTACTCAAAGTCAAGTCTGTATCTTTGGAATCAAGTATTTCTCCATGTTCAAAAATATAAATATAAAAAGAGTCCAAAGAGTGATTTAAAAGTATTTAATGCGGAATATTTTATGTGTTAATTATGCTTATCATAGAATATAAAACTTTCATATTAAAGATGTATTTCTCAGTGGTCAATAATGTTTTAGTTAATTATAGACTCCTTAACACACACACACACACACACACACACACACACGCAAAACAAATGAATACTTTTAGAGAAATATTCTACAACTTATACATTGAATACCCCAATGTAAATTCCTGTATTTACTTATAAAACTCAAACAGGGTTTCCCATGTGTGTTTATAACCAGTTTATAAACACGAACTTATTTAAAGCTCATAATAATCTTCTATGTTATACACTTTAGTATTATAATTTTACGTATAGGAAAACTCAGGCACAGAGGGGTTGAGCAACTTGCCCTAAGTAGTGTCAGAGCCAGATTATAAAAAGGGTCTAAGATAGAATGCAAGCCCAAACACTCTGACTCCATGCAGTTTCTTTTAACAGCATCTATGTCAATTACTACTAAAATGAAAAAAATTAGGGTCACAATTCTCTGCGTATTATTCACAGTTATCTATTTTAGATAATTAGACATTCTTATCATAATGCCTAATATCAACTGCCTTGTTTTTATGTCTTTTTATGAGTCTCTTGTTGAGAGAGTGATTATGTCCGCTTTTATGGAGCCTGGATGCGGGCTCACCTGACCCAGTCCTGCCCAGCTTCAGCCCCCAACTGCCTGGGTGGTGGTAGAGCACAAGAGGTACCCAGGGATTTCCAGAACCCCACCTATTGCCTGAGATATCCATGTGCTTCTGATAGACTAAGGCTAGGCATAGTTCTCACAAACACGACCACAGCTGGCTCCCTCCTGCAAGCACCACCTACAGGCAGGGAGGCCAACTTGTATAGCCCATTACGTCACTTATTGATTCCATTGTACAGGGTTTGGCTGACTCTTACTTGCAAAAGCCACCTACTAACCTGGAGATTAAACTGGACATCCCAATATATTTCATGCTGTTAGAAGTGCACAAGTCTGAGGAAAGAGATAAGATTTCAGAGACCTCCATCTCCCCTGTAGACAGGAAGTAGGGAATCTGCTCATATGCATAGTAAACCAATGCTACAGCCTATAAATAAGTAGCATTTGAGAAAACCACCACACTAAGGCTTATTATAACAAAGGTATTCATTCAGAATCTAGGCCCCCCGAAAGTACCCACGAACAAAGCCAAAGGTCCTTATACAACATAAGCTACACTCACACCCTTAAGATGGAGGAAAAAAAAGTCTCATCTAAACAAAATAAAATTCATAACAAAGAAGTGACAGCCTCTCCAGATAAGAAGGAATTTGTGCAAGAACTCTGGACGTATGACAAAACAAAGTGCAATCACTCACCTCCCCAAAGGATCACATCAGCTCTATAGCAACAGATCCAAAACAAAAATACTGAAATGACAGAGAAAGAATTCAAAGTGTGGATTATAAGGAAGCTAAATGAGATCCAAAAGAAAATGGAAAATAAACTCAAAGAAACCAGAAAAATAATTCAGGACATGAAATTTTGACTGAAATGATAGATGTATTAAAAAAATAAATAAACTTTCTGAAAATGAAACATTCATTTAGGGAAATACAAAGCACAGTGAGAAGGTTAAAAAATAGAAGAAAGAATTTTAGAGCTTGTGGCAATTCTTTTGAATTAACCTGATCAGTCAAAAATAAAGAAAAAAGAATCAAAAGGAATGAACAAAATCTCCAACCAATATGGGCTTATGGAAACACTCAAACATAAGAATTGTAGAGAATTATAGGTATCCCGGGGGGAGAAGAAGAAAAACCAAAAAGCATGGGAAACCTATCTGAGGTAATAATGGAGGAAAACTTGCCCGGTTGCTAGAGATTTAGACATCCAGATCCAAGAAGCTCAATGAACTCCTGGGGAGTTTCATTACAAAAAGAATATCACCAAGGCACATAGTCATCAGACTGGCCTAACTCAACTTGAAGGAGGAACTTTGGATGAGCAGTGAGATAAAAACATCAAGTAACTTACAAAGAAACTTGTTAGACTAACGACAGATTTCTCAGCTGAAACCTTACAAGCCAGAAGAGATTGGCATCCTACCTTTTGTCTTCTTAAACAGAATACCTGTCAGTCAAGAATTTTGTATACTACAAAACTAAGTTAAATAAATGAAGTAGAAAAAAAGTTTTTCCTAGACAAACAAATGCAGAGGGAATTTGTCACCATTATACCTGTTCTACAAGAAATGCTTAAAAGAGTTCTAAACATCAAGAAGAATGGTTGATACTCACCTGTATAAAAACACTTGGAAGTAAAAACTCACATCTCTTATAAAACAGTAACACAAAGGAGAATACAAAGCAACTAAGTAACAATCAACATGATTACTAGAACATTATCTCACATGTCAATATTAACCTTGCAAGTTAATGGTCTAAATGGCCTACTTCAAACATATAGATGGCAGAATGCATTAAAACAAAAGAAATCCAAACATCGACTGTCTTCAAGTAAACCATTAAACTCATAAGAAGTTTCATAGATTCAAGGCAAAAGGGATGGAAAAAATTATTCCAAGGCAATGGGAACCAACAGCGATCAGGAGTAGCTATTCATATATTAGATAAAACAGACATTAAATCAACAACAGTAAAAAAGACAGAGATGGTCATTATTTAATGATAATCAATTTGACAAGAAGATATAATGATCCTAAATATATATGCACCTAACAGCAGGAGATCCAAGATTCATAAAACAAACACTACTAGACCTAAGAAAATAAATAAATAGCAACACAATAATAGTGGGGGACTTTCATACTCTATTGACAAAACTAGACACATGGGGATGGGCCTAGAAGAAAGGGTGGACAGATGGAAAGGACCTGAGCAGGATGAATCAAGGGTCAGGTGAAAAGGGTCACCTGCCCAAAGCTGCTTGTTTGCTGTGTGCCAAGGTCTGCTTAAAACAGCTGACCTGTATGGAAGTTGTTAAAGAAATTAGCAAAGGGCCCTGACCTTTTGCACGTGTCCTTGGAAATAAATACAGGAAGGAAGTTAGCTGAGGAGGCCATTTTCTCCTTTGGACTTTGGCCTCTTCTCTTCTCTCTAAACCCTATGTGTTTTGAGTAATTACTCGTTCCTTCACTATTGAGCTCAGGAGCGAAAAGCAGCCGCAACAGACACACACTTTGCACTTTTATGTTATGGAGATGGCTTTTCTCCTTAAAGATCATGAACAAACCTCTACTAACTTCAAACTTTTCTTCTTCAGCTTCCTCACCTCTCTCGGTTTTCATAGAATTGAAGAGAGTTGGGGTCTTTTTTCTGGATTAGGCTTTGGTTTAAGGGAAAGTACCTGGTTTGATCTTCTATCTGGACTATTAAAACTTTCTCCATCTCAGCAATAAAGCTGTTTCATTTTCTCATTATTTGTGTATTCACTGGAGTAGCACTCTTAATTTCCTTCGAGAACTTGCACTTTGTATTTACCATTTGGCTAACTGTTCGGTGCAAGAGACCTAGCTATAGGCCAATCTCTGCTTTCAGCATGCCTTCCTCATTAAGCTTAATCGGTCCTACCTTTCAATTTAAAGAGAGAGATGTGCAACTCTTCCTTTCACTTAAACACTTTGAGGTCTTTGTAGAGTTATTAATTGGCTTAATTTCTATATTGTTATGTCTCAGCGAATCAGGAAGGCCTTAGAAGAGGGAGAGAGAGGGGGGAATAACAAATTTGTGGAGCTGTCAGAACAAACACAACATTTTTTTGTCTTGTTTGGGTGCAGTTTATGGTGCCCCCAAACAATTACAGTAGTAATATTAATGATCACTGATTGCAGACTACCTTAACAAATATAATAATAATGAAAAATTTGAAATATTGTGGGAATTATTAAAATGTTAGACACATGAAGTGAGCACCTGCTGTTGCCAAAAAAATGGCACTGATAGATTGCTTGATGCAGGACTGCCACAAACTTTCAATTTATAAAAAACATGCACTATTTTCAAAGCACAATAAAGTGATGCTCAATAAAACCAGGTATGCCTGAATCTTAAAAACCAAAAATTCCTCCTAAGTAATCACCTCCTTTTTTAAACGTTCAATGCCAATTTTAATTAAATAGTAGCATGTGCTCATAATCATCACTTCATTATGACCCATTCGCTTTCTGGACTCTAAGAATATTGTTAGAATACATATATTCAACAAGTATTTTATTGAGTATCTAATATTAGTCACTCTACTCAAATTATTTTCTTGGAGATAAATGAATTTCTGTACCTAATTGTAATTCAAAACCCATTAAAAATACTAATGTGAAAAATTCGTTTTCGGCTTAGAATCCAATCAGAAAGTAACTCCCACCTCCAAAATAGGATCTAAAAGATGTTTCCCCATTGCGGTAGAACACTCAGAGCCCTATTTATTGCAGATGGTGAGCATCAACAAATGGTTCGTGTTAGGCCTAGCTGCAGAGTACTAAGCAGGTGTACTCTGATTACACTTGGTATTTTCAAACCCATTGCAAATATTAACCCTTGCTTCGTCCTTATCCTTTGACTTATTTACAGTGTTGACCTTTTGGGTAACTCCTTATTTTAGTTTACTATGCATGAGTAATCATTTGTTTGACCTTCTTGCATCCTTACTATAGTTTCTCTTGTTCATGTTTCTAAAGCTTTATTTATGACCCCTTTATGGACCCTTCTTTGTAGTTTTGAAGCACAAAATAATTATTAGTTGATTTTGGAAGAAGTCTGATTTTCTCCAGAATTCCCTGCAAAGTGTTGTTTTTCTGTGACAATTATCAAGAAAACACCTGCACAGGACCCTGCAGCTATGCCTCTCTGGCATGTGCCAATTGTTTATACTTGCTATCTGCAATAAATAAGGCTCTGAGTGTTCTGTTGCAATGGGAAAATATCTTTTAGATTCCATTTTGGAGGTGAGAGTTACTTTCTGATTGGATTCTAAGCTGAAAAGAAGTTTTTCACATTTTCTGCATTACCTCCTCCCAGAAAGAGAAGGGAGCCGTCCAAGGCCTGTTATTATGTAATCATTTTATGCATGGTATTTTATAGATCTATAATTCCCAAACCTGATCGATTTTTAAAATAGTTTTTAAAAAAGAAAGAAAAGAAAATTATGGTGCAAATTAGACCTACTGAATCAGAATTCCAGAGGATAGAACCTGGAAACTTTTTGTAGGCTTGTTTCGTTTGGCTTTTAACCTCCTTTGATAACTGTGATAATCAGCCAGGCGTAGGACCGGCTGCCGTACATTGCTTATTCCTCTCAAGTGACATCTTCCAGCCAAAAAAAACTACTTAACGCTGGTTTTTACTTATCATTTGTTACATCCTGATGCATCTCTATTTATATTCATATTTGTACTATTTATTTTATAATTTCTAGCCACCTAGAATTATAATACCAAAACTATCATTGATCTTTTTCTCTCCTGTTTTTCTCTCCTGTTTGCTACCCTGATTTCCACTCAGTCATGACATTGATTCTATTTTTACAACTTTTTTTCTCATGTCTTCTCCTTTACATTTTCAGTGTAACTACCCTAATTAAACTCACACTTTTCTTGCTAAGACTTTTTTAAGTGCCTATTCTACCTGAATAAAAGGTCAACAACACATAATTTATCCTGTATACGCTAAGCTCTAAAACTACAACTTGACCTTAGCATGATTTTTTTTCAAACATTTTTCATAGCTCTTCATTTTCTATAATGCAAGGTGGATATTCATAGGTTAGTATTCAAAACCTACTGTTATCTGATCACAATACAGCCCTTAAATTCTGTCTCCTTTCTTCCCTTCATGCAACTACTCATTAGTCTACCTAATTCCCCAAACATGCTGTGTACTTCGTAGCTTTTATGTATGTGGCATGGTTATGGCATCCCTTTCATCTGATTTTTCCTTTCTCTTTCTCTGTCTCTAACTTTTTATTCAAATCTTACTTGATCTCACATGGTTACAGTGATCTATTTATCATCACAATCTTATCACCTTATGTTATAGATATTTTGCATGGAGCTTTTCTGTACTCATTGTTTGTAAGCTCATTGAAAGTTGAAATTGTAAATTATTCAGCTTTCTCTGCTCGTGAGTGCCTGGCAAAATGCCTTGCCCACAATGAAAGCATGGTAATTTATGGAATAAATTGGTGGGCGCATAAATAAATGGCTAGACTGAGAATCATAAAACAACTGTAAAACGACTATCCAGGCATCACTAAAATTTGCTTACAAGATTCTAATGGGATAAATTGAGAATAATAGAGCAACAAACATATTAGTATTATCTAAGAATTATTTCACTTCCATGAGATGAATAAGTGATTATACTTGCCTGAATTTCCAATTTGGTTGTCTCAAGGGCATAATCTCGTAATGCACATACACTGACAAGAGTATATAGATAGCTTTAGGTAGTGATTATTTAAAATTGATTTATTTCCATCGTAATATTTAGATGAATGAATTTAAATGTAAAATGTTGCCTCGGACTTGGCGAGTTATTCGTTTTTGTTTTTAAATAACTCTTATCCAGAAAAGAATAACTAGTTTTTAAAATTAGGAAACTAATATTTGTATATTTGTTGAATAATTTCTAAGAGCAAATTACTCAAAATGTGGAAATTAGAGAAATTAGGCACTTAACTCTGTATTCATTATATAGACCACCAGTAACTTGCTCTTACAGTAGTTTTCATTTACTGAGGAAAAGTGCTCCTGCAAAGTCATTTGAATTACTTGCCTCTTCTGAAGTTTGTTTTCAACTATCTTCGACGATGTTATGCTTTTGGCCTTTAGAGACAGTAACATATACATGCTGTTTAAATGCAAAAATGTTGGCCCATATATTGCCAAAATATCAAAAGAGTTAATGTGTAAAATATTTACCTTGGTTTAAAAGTGGGCAGGATTTGGAAATTTAATATTTCAGTTTCCAATATAGAATGAAAATTTCTACAAAAGCATTTTGCAAAGGACCTTCAGATAATACAGTATTTATTTTTAAAATGTAACTGATTTCTTATGGTATAAGACATCTAAGGGCACATTTTCAAGTATTAGTTGAAATGGATGAATGACCTCTGCAGGCGTTTACAGAATTTATATTCAGGTAATGATTAAATGAGAAAATTATTAAAACCTTGGACTTTTTGCTTATTGTTTTTTTCTTCCTGCTCATACTCCCCTTCATACTGACTCTCCTTGCATTATGATTTTCTGCTCACTTTCATTTCACCTCAGGCTTCTGGAAACTGCTAATGGACTATGCTCATTCTTTTTTGATATGTCAGTGTTGTTTCTTCCCTTGTTATTATTAGTTTGTTTATATATTTGGCTTTGGAAATTTTATAATACCCCCTATAAATCTATTATAGCAACCTATTGATTGTTACAAAATTTCTGGCTTAATCATGCTACCAAAGTTAGTTTCCTCCATGAAACAAAATAAGATCACTCTATGGTGTTGCTTTTCCTCCATTTAAAAATGTTCCTGAACCTACTGAAAAGAAGGTATGTAACAAAGGCATTAGTCTTTAGCAAAAAAAAAAGAGTATTGTGCTTTTATTTTTATTTATTTCTGTCATTCTACCTATGGCTATCCACAAGCCTAGCATGAGCCATATGATTACATAAAAGGGTAGTTTTTATGTGCCTAGGAAAAAGTAAGAATTGAATCCACCAAAACTGGAAGAGATAATTTTATTAATTTTCTCTAGGAGACAAGTTAGTCTAAATCTTTCATTTGTAAGTGACAAAAGTTCTTCTCAAAGTGGATTAAACACTACAAAAGGAAGTTATTGGATTACATGGCTGCAGTCTAGGATAGACATGGCTTTAAATAGGGATGGAGCCAGGGAGGTGGAAAATGTTACTAGGACTCCAGCTCCTCCCATTCTTCTTCCTTGTAGTCCCGCTTAACTTCAAAATGTAGTCGCAGTAATAAATAGGCTCATATCCTCCTTATCATTTGTGATCCTAGAGAACATAGGGGTGTTTTCTCATAACACCAATAACCCAGAGACAACTCCGACTGGCTCAGCCAAAGGTGCTAGGTCCCCCTTTGGCAATATGGACAATGTGATTGATAGATTTGCCAAGTGCAGAAGGGGCAGTTCCACAAATAAATTCAGGCAGGAATGACAATAAGCATCTAATATTGACTGTAGTTAGGAGACAGAAACTGTAAAGAGTGCATTGATAGACATCTGAGAAAAATCACCAAAAATATTTCATCTGCTAAAATGCCACTCTAAAATAGAACACAGCTTATTGGAAAGAAGAGTAAAGGCTTTGAGAATCAGATTTTGCCAATAAGTGTTAACTCGCTTTCTTCTCTAAGATTCAGCACCAACTTCCTTGCATAATAAGCCTTTTGACAAGGATATAATCTCTATTCTATCCTCCCTGTACTCTCCTTGGACAAATAACAGCCTTCACCTGTGTACTCTCCAGCATCTATAGTAATATCTAACTGAAGGGGCTTAATATGTCTTTTCCACTTAGTTTTCTTTGGACAACTAATCTGTCACTGATGTGTTTTGCTCCTATCTTTTAACTGTGTCTTGAGTACGTTATGATCATCCTACCAGTCATCACATTAATTTAGGCTCTCAACATATGGTGCTATGGAAATTCTCTCTAATGTAGTCTCAGTGCCTACATTCTTTTTTGCTTCTCCCACGTGGTCGCGAGGGCAGCAGTGCTAAAGAGCACATCTAATAGTGTTAATGGGATACTTTAAGTCTGTAGATATGCGGATGGCTCCCATCAGCCACACTCAGGATGTGGCACAGCCTCAGTCACAACAACTTCCCTGACCTTTGCTCATCACACTCCGACAATATAGAAGAACTTGTACTTGCCTTATAATGTTACGGTGTTCAGTAGCTTCATGTTTTGATTGATATGATGCAAAGTTACAAAAATCTCCTTTCAGTTCTACTTTTCTGTATGTATTTCTATTACAATCACGTAGAGTACTTTATCTGTTTACATGCCTCACTCTCATTACCCACATTCGGCTCTGTTTATTAAACTGTAGTCTATGACCTTGTTACTCAAAGTGGTGTTCCATAGACCAGAAATATTAAGATCACCTAGCTGCTATTTTAAAAATGAATAATTTGGCATCTCACCATAAGGTCTGCTGAATCAGAGTGCGAATTTAACAAAACCTTCAGGTGATTTGTGATGTATTCTTTGTATTTTACTACTATGTGTCTGGCAAATATGTTTTTATACCTGATATACAGTAGATGATTTACACATTTTGGATTTAATTGAATTTAAAAAAATATTCACATCATGGTTTTTTTTTTTTTTTTTTTGAGTCTTGGGTTAAAAATTTGTAGTTTTCTCGGAAATATCATACTGGGATCCTTGCCTCTTGATAAGATAAAGATCCTGTGATAATGCTATATGCCCAGACTACAGGTTTAATTCTTGGCTACCTCTCTTCCTTCAAATCTCTGAAAATGTCTTCCTGTTTCCTCTAAGCTCACTGGTGCACACATGAAAGAGGAAAAGTGGAGAGGAAATATATTAGAGAAAGTTCAAGCTGAAGTGTAGACCATTGAAATAGATTGATGGCATCACTGACCTTCAGTTTTACAGCATTTCTTCATGCCCTCCCACAATGACGTTGGATTTGGACACATGATTATTTTAGATAATGGAATAGCAACACATTTGAAGGAGCAGAGGCCCATGCACTTTCGTTTCCTTTCTCTTGCTCTTTATCTACATTATAAGAATAAAGAGCAGAGTCCAGTAGGTCCAGTTGTACCAAAGCCTAGACATGACAGAAGGCTGAGCCATGAGCACCAAATCTAACTTGCAGTTGAGGGGCAACTGACTACAGACACATGAGTGAGCCCAAACAATCCAAGCTTAGATCAGCAGAACTGTCCAGCTGACACATAGAAGAACCATGATCAAAAATAATTATTTTTATATTGTTGCATGTCCCTGAGGTTTCGTGTTTTTGTGTTATTCAACATTATTGGGGCAATAGATAACTGCTACAGCAGTGGAATATAGTTCAAGCATCCTCAGTTTCAGTCATGGTTCTTTCACAACTTCAACTTTTTTTAATCGCACTTAAGCTTAAAAACTAACAGAAAGCATTCTCTACATTAAAATACTTTAATAGTTATAAACATTAAGTTAAAAATTCAGTTTACAGATGTAATAAAACTGCTTTTAAAAGTCTTTAAATCTCTGTAGGAACTTGATAAAGCACTCTATATTTTTGTTTAGTTGTGCTCTATCTCTGGGTTCAGAAGTTAGGACAAGACTGCTTACCCAATGTATTAATATAGTCCAGCATATATTGCAACATAGATGTGGCAATACGTTTGTAAAAAAGGTAATCAAGACAGTCGCGTAAGTAGATAATTCCAAGAAAGGAAGGACAGAGAACTTTTTGCAATGCAAATATCTTATTAACCTCTCATAATTCTTAAATAGGAGAGGTATCCTTTAAATTATACTTTTGCTAATGAATTCTATCTTTCAGGTGGTTTTGAATCATATTTATTTTAAAAATCAAGAGTTTGAGAAATTTAGTGACTGTGCTTGTGTCATAATGATATCTAGGCGACCAAGAACTAAAGTATTTACACAATGATTAGAAAAAATGAAAGTTACTTTTCACTAATATTATACATTATTTCAATCAAAACACATCAATCAGACATTGGCCAAGGTCTGGAGAAGAGGCTGGTAAGGTGGAGAAGGCAGGAGCTGGGAGTTATCAGCCAACACTCACAGGAGCTGTGGAACGTGTTTATTGCTGAGAAAGGAGATCAAGTATATCTGGGAGTCTCAGTTTTCCTTATCGGATAATTTGCTTTTCTTATTCCTGTATATTTTCCCACTCATTCTCTTTTTATGCAATAAGTTTTCCTCGCTCCTGATGTTCCAGCTGCTTGTGACTTTTTTCCCGAGACGGAAATCAAAATATCATTGTTCGTTGTCCAGTCTACACAAGTGGAATGCCATAAAAATGAACTAAATGAGTCACTCAGTGATTTTCAAGTAGATTCTATCACAAAGCTTAGGAGCAATTGGTAATTTTTTCTTCTATATCTTTAGGTTATTCTATAATATATGTTATATATAGTATGCCCTCATCAGTTTCAGCTGGCCTAAGTCTACTGTTTTCTCCATATTTTTTCAAAATCAGATTATAGCAACTGCATCCTTAATCAGAATGTAGACTATAATTTTCTTCTTTCTCTTAATGAATGTAAATTAATGTAGTTTATATATTTTTAATTACAGAGCTGCAAAATATGTTTCATTTATCTTCTACTTTTAATAGCCACTTTTGTAAAATAGAATGTGTGCTTCATTTTTCTTTAATGTATCTTTTAATACATTTGTAATAAAAATTCAAAAAAGAAACAGGAAAGTAATTTTTATGCTGTTTCATTTATCTACATTCCTGTAAACTAAGATTCCCATGCTGCAAGAAGCTTACTAACATTTTAGAGAAAAAATATAAAGTTGTTTTGAGTCTACAGGTCTTGTGTTTAAGAGAGTAGAGGCATCAAGATTACATTAAGCAAAATCTAGAAAAAAATCTAGTATTTACAAAATGACAATCACAAAAAAATTATAAAATGTCACGTATTGTAATTTTATGGAGTGATTACTTATAGATTAATCAATCTTCAATACAAATCATATAGGCATGTCATTAAGCAAAATGATATATCCTTAAAATTGAATAAAATTCAGTATTTCAGAAATGTTTTGCATCAACACAATGAAAGATTGCTATTGTACAATTTCAATTTTGAAAAAATTCTAAAAGAATATTTTATTTGTTATTAAGAATATAACATCCTTTATTACTTTATCATTTAACATCTTTTTATGTCATGTTCAGTGTTCAGAAATGTGTAATATTCCGTCTACTTTAACAGCTGAAGAACCTCAATAAACTTAGCCTTTCTACAGAAGTTGCTCAAAGTTCTCAGGAAGACAAAGTAGACTAAGAGCAGAAAAGTAACAGAATTCTCAGCCAATCAATTGCTCAGCCTCTACTTAAGAATTAACCTACTCTATTATGGATTGGATAAGGTTATATCAGCCAGGTGAGTTGAATTCTACAGCAATTATCTTCTGATTATCAAGAAAATTGACAATCTGGAGACACTAAATACAAAATTAAACAAAACACACAAACAAAAACAAAACACCAAACCCCCTAAATATTAGATTTTATTTCCCAAAATGTCTTTCTCATTTATACAATTTTTATATATAAACTGACTAATATTTTATGTATAGTTCTATTTAATATGCTGGTAATATATACTAACTTAGAGTACCAGTGTTGCACGTCTGTTCCATAATGAAAAAAAAGATAAATTGTATGTGATTCCTGTTTATTTTCTTTGAAATTTTTTAATGCAATTATTGAAATTAAATAAAAAATTTTGAAATATTTTGCCAATTTTAGTCCCAAATAAATAGGAGATAGGTAAATATAGAGACTATCAATCTAATAATTTATTAAAAGAATTTTTGAGAGACATCAGTAAGATAAATACATAAAATAAAATTTTACCTTTTGAAAGAAAATTAAACATGTTTGATTTCCTAGGTAAGGGCTTTTTGGAAAGAAATGTCAAAAGCACTAGCATATTGAGCTAATATCAAGACCAAAATAATCTGTTCAGAGTTTAAAAAAAAAAGTTGTTCATGGAATTTTCTTCATAACAAGAGGAACAGAATATAAAATCTCATGGGAACTTTGAGTAATAATAAACATATTAAGAGGTAAAAGCAAAGTTATTTTCACACCATTTTTTGTAAATTACATAATGCTTATGTATTAGTGATAAAAATTGCTATGCATCTCTCAGATATGAATACAAATAATTTATCCAAATAAAGTCCAATACTTTATTAGGTCAAAAGGAAAGGTAAAAAACATTATCTTACGCCTTAAAGATGAATAATCAAGGGACTGATGAAACAAGAAAAGAAAAAAACTTTTAAAAGCCAGCCACAGAAATCTCCCAGCCAACAATCCCCTGTTATCCAAGCTGGGAGTCATGAGTTAGTCATGCTGCTAATACTGAGAGACACACAAAATAACTTGTAGTCCAAGGATTCTATGCCAAGGACTATCCAAAGCAGAAATCAAAAATATCCCAGGAGGTTAAAAGAAGAATGCTTTTAAAGGCTTTTTAGCAGAGCAGCTGGTGTCATCAGGTGGTCAGAGATATCTCAAACAAAATTGTTCCTGAGACTTTACTGTTGGGTTCACCTGCTTCCAGATTAATGGAATCCCTGTCTTTAACACTCCTTGTCTAGACTTAAATATGTAAGCAAGTATTCTGACAATTCCAATCAGAATCTTAGGTCTTTAAAAGAGATATACAAAAAAATCTTTACCAGTTTGCGAAACATGATTCTGCCCCCATCTTGCATAAAGAAAAATGTTCATTATTCAAATACTTTATTTCAGAATTGTCTTTATTCTTTCAAATTTATGCCTTCCCAAAGAAGAGAAGATAATCAACTTAGCAATGAATAATTCTCATTTGGCTAGACTGCCATATTGCAGGATAATGCCACTTAGCTAGTTCCATATTAATTAGGTAGATTTAGATGCTGAAATGTAAATTGGTCACCTGTGACCAGATGAGTAGAGTAATAATAACTACATATCTAACCTAGAATTAGCAACTGTGAATTTTAATAAGGTTTATCCTTATATATCATTACAAATACAGAATAATACTGAGATGGACATTAATTATATAGTTAATGGAGATAGATGGATGTCAAAATGGAGACCGTTTATTCTAATGGTTAAGAACTCTTACATTAGAGAATACTAGTTTTATACCCAGTTGCATAGTTAGTATTGACCATGAGATCCTGGGTGAGGTAATATCTCTAAGCCTTAAGTTTCTTATATTTGAAATTAAGATTAATGAGTGAGGCTGCCTCCTAGGATTATTAAGAAAAGTAAATTCATGCCTACACATTTAATACAATACCTGGAGTATTATAGTTTTACAGACCAAACAGAATTGAAAACATGCTTTGTATCTATCATGTTTTACTATTTAATGAGTGCCTACTATATTGTAAACAATGTATTTTATGATTTATTGAATTATTTCAATTCATTACAACAGAACCGAATATTGGTATCATTAGTCCCATTATATAGGTGTGGAACTTTAGGCACAGAATAGGTTTTATTGCTCAAATTTACATGGTTAATAGTTTCATAGCAGTAGGACTTGTACCTGTCTGATTATTTTTTGTTCCATAGGTTCCATAGATATAATTGGATACAAGAATTCTAATAATAAATTATAACTCAATTGGATGTGAACGTAACCATGTGAGACCTTTTTAGACCTAGTTGGAATAGGTACCTAGTTATAGATCTGATACCTCCTAAAGCATCAGATCCTCTCACTTCCAAATATCACTCCGCTTTACATGACATAATAAATATTGCACCCCAAAATGTAATTCCTCCAAGTTAAATCTGCAGTTTGACACATTCTACAAATGTGTCTGTCTTTCAGAATAAAAATACTTCCAGAGAGTGATAAGAATGATAAGAAATTAAAAGATTGACTCCTACTGCATGGTTTTGTTTTTCAAAATTTCTTCCCTTGTTTTCACAGTTTTCAGGAAAGATTCATAAGAATGCAACAATACTGGGTGTCTAAAACAGTACAAATATAACTTGGCTCACCAAAGACAAATTTCTAGTTTTATAATGATGCTCAGTGTCTGACTTGTCTTTTAAAACAATTCCATATTATTCCAAATCTCTGCTGAGGATCTGTTTCTTGAATATGAAATATTCTTAATTTTATTAAGGATGCAGCCAGAAAAATCCTATATTCAAAACTGTTGCAGCAACCTTGAAGTCAATCAATTCTATGTGCCTCAATACAACTTTCTATAAAACTCTTTTTGTGAAAGAAATGTAAAGGATATTTTTAAAGAAGTTTCTGGAAAACACCAGTTTTATCATCTTAAGTTGTTATGTCCTATAAGATCATCTTATCTGTTAAGATGCATGCTTAAATATGGAGGTAAAAACTAAGTCTTGAAACAAAGAATTTAGATATACAAAAGGATTTTTGAAAATGTTATAACAATAATAGCATAAGGAATATTTTTAAAATCATTACCAGATAAAGCATAAATTAAAAGTGAGAGTCATAGTCATATATTTTCCTAAAACTTTAAAAAAATTTTTCCTCATAATTATAGACTTTTACTTGAAAGTCATTAAAATCATAATGGGTCCAATAAGATATAAGCTTTTCATCATATTAAGATGAAATTATAGTAAAATAAATAAATCTGAAGGTTTTTATCACTACAAAATGGAAGTAAATTTCAAAACTCCAGCAACTTTTACTGACAAGGGGAGGATGTTAATTAGCTTAAGGGTTCAAAGCTTAGCTATTGAGACACCTTTTCATCTTTACACCTTCTTGTCATAATTGAAAATGAGGCAAAGATCACTACAATGAAAACTATAAAACATTGATGAAAGAAATTAAAGAGGACACAAAATTGGAAAGATATCCTGTGCTATAGATCGCGAGAATTAATATTGTTGAAAAGCCTGTACTACCCAAAGGGATCTACAGATTCAATGCAATCCCTATGAAAATACTGGCTAATGCTTAACAGAAATAGAAAAATGAATCCTGAAATGCATATGGAACTGTAACAGCCCCCAAATGGTCAAAGCAATTCTGACCAAAAGAAACAAAGCTGGAGGCATAACACCTGGCTTCAAAATATACTGCAAAGCTATAGTAACCAAAACAGCATGGTACTGGCATAAAAACAGACACATAGACTAATGAAACAGAATAAAAAATTCAAAAATAAATCCATGAATTTATGGCAACTCATTTTTGACAAAGTTGACAGGAACATACATTTGGGAAAGAGCACCTTCTTCCATCAATGGTACTGGGAAAACTGGATAACCATATACAGAGCAATAAAGCTTGACCCCTATCTCTTATCACATACAAAAATCAAATCAAAATGGATTAAACACTTAAAAAATGTAAGACCCCAAACTATGAAACTACTAGAAGAAAAATTGGGAAAATGCTTCAGTATATTGTTTTGGGCAACGATTTTTTGAGTGAGACTTCGAAATTATAGGCAACAAAATCAAAACTAGACAAATGGGATTATATTAATCTAAAAAGCTTCTGCACAGCAGAGAAAACAATAAACAGAATGAAGAGGCAACGTAGAGAATGGAAGAAAATATTCACAAACTAGTCATCTGACTAACTGCCTGAGCTAGACAAGCCCCAGTCCTCCTCCTCTAGGCTCAAGTTGAGCTCTTTTGCTGCCCTAAGGCTTAGAGAAGTCAGTAATAAGAATATAATAAATAATATCTGGCATGAAGACAAGCCTTTATTAAATGCCAGGCCCTAAGTGCCTTTTATCTATTTTCATTGTAACTATTATTGATAACTACCAAAAAGATACTATCCATCTAACAAAGGACTAATAATCAGAATATATAAGGAACTCAAACAGCTCAATGGCAAAGAAATAATAATAAACCAATTAAATGTGGGCAAATAATCTGAACAAGCATTTCTTGAAAGAAGACATAAATGGCTAAAAGGTGTATTAAAAAATGCCCAGTATCACTAATTATCAGGAAAATGCCAATCAAAACCAAAATGAAATATCATCTCAATCCAGTTCAAATGGCTATTATCAAAAAGACAAAAAATAATAGATGCTAGTGAGGATGTGGAGAAAGGAGAATACCAGTACGCTGTTGGTGGTAATATAAATTACTACTGCTAACTATGGAAAACAGTATGGGGTTTCCTCAAAAAAGCTAAAAATAGAATTTCTGTATAATCCAGCAAACCGGCTTCTGGGAATTTACCCAAAAGATTTGAAATCACCTTGTCAAAGAGATGTCTGTACTCCCTTGTTCATTGTAGCACTATTTACAACAGCCAGGAAATGGAATCAACCAGAGAGTCCACCAAGGGATGAATGGATGATGAAAATGGGGTATATATATATATATATATATATATATATATATATATATGCAATGGAATATTATTCATCCATAAAAAAGAATGAAATTCTGTCATTTGCAACAACATGGATGGAACTGCAGGACATTATGTTAAGTGAAATAAATCAGGGTCAGAAAGATAAATATTGCACATTCTCACAGATATTTGAGAACTAAAAATTAAAACAATTGATCCCATGGAACTAGAGAATAGAATAATGGTTAACAGAGGCTGAGAAAGGTGAGGGGGGCAGGGATGAAGAGATGTTGGAAAATGGGTACAAAAATACAGTTAGATAGAGGGAATAAGTTCTGGTGTTCAATCACATATTAATAGAAGGGTGACTATAGTTAACAATGATTTATTGTATATTTCAAAATAGCCAGAAAAGAAGATGTGAAATTCTCCAACACAAAGAAATGGTAAATACTTAAGGCAATAGATATCTTAATCATCCTGATTCAATCATTATACATTGTGTGGCACGTATCAAAAATATCACATATCCCCATAAACATGTATAACTATTTTGTATCTAAAAATATGAGCATTAAGACAAAGGTAAGAAAAAAATCATAGAAAATGAGGCATAAAAATCATAAAGGCTCAAAACATCATGTTTTGAGAAGATTTTTCTGACTCCCGTTGGGACCATAGCAACTATCAAGCTGTTATAGCACATTCTCCATTGAACAAGTAATGATGAAGTAGGTAAGCAGCTCTGATTCTGCTACCTCTGTGCTAGAAAACATGTGAAGCAAAAATTAGACAGAAGCAAAGTTAGCCATGAGCAACATGCCATTGTCTGAACTCTGAGACAAGGAAGCATTACACATGCACACATCTGCACACCATATGCTTCCCAGATTTTTGCTAAAGAAGAAACTAATTCTTTATGATTCAGAAGACAGCCAATTCCTTAGTACAGCTGCAGAATGCTAACCACAGAGAAGGATACACAGAGACTAATGTCACAATGAATTGCTGATAGCAATTGTATATTTCAAAACTAAAAACTTTTTTGAATGTAACTATGTTGTTTGAGATCAATGGCTCTTTTTCTCCCCCTGTATTTTTAATTCAGGTAGTATAATCCTTTCTCGGGTTTCACAATTCGAAACCACAGCTCCAAATGGCATGTGGTCTTAATAAAAATAAATCCACTTTAAGCAGGAAAACAAGGAAGACTTTTTTTTTTTTGCATTTATATTACTTTTCAATAAATTTGTTTCCCAAATACTTACAGATATAAGGTATCTATTACTTAAAATATGTAACATAATGTTATATTAATGATATTATTTATAAAAATAAGCAGTATATGAATAGAACTTTAGGTTAGTAAGTTAAAATTTTTAAAATACTGTCTTCCTTCAAAAAGATTAAATCTAGACAAAAGCATAGGTACTCAGGCAATTGTTTGTTGCTTGACAAACAGTCAACAAAAAACTCTTGCCAATAGAATCTGAGTCAGGACCTGAGCTTTCTCCTCCAAATCTACCAACACACAAATGCCGTTATGAATATATACCCTCAATGTCTTTCTTCATGAAATAATTAAATTTTAGACTGATAAATATTTTTACAAATTATGCAACTGGTTTCTCCAAAGAAGTTGCCAACAGACCACCCAAAAAGAGGCAAAGAGTGAATCTCATGGAGCAATTTCATATAGACCTCTAAAGATTTTCAGAGCAGCACTGATTTTATCTATTTAAGTACTAGGCTTTGGAGCAATATATCTTTTTAAATATAGGGATATCTTTTTTAGAAAAAGTTTGGAAAATTCTGAGACATAAAATAATTTTAAAAAGTATAGTCAGAAGATATTAAATGACTTGCCAAGGTGAAGTACTCTATTAATTATAGAGCTAAACTCATGATTCTACTCAATGTCATGTGGACCACCCACATGTAGCCATCTTTCTGATTTTTTTAAATAAACTAAGAAGCTTCCTAAGTGTGTACTGCCTACTTTCTCCTATGTATTCAGTTAACCTGGCATATTTCAACCTATGTTTAAAATAAAAGTTCAAACTTTGAGAATAGATAACCTAGTGGTTAGAATTATTTATATAAATATTGGAAACTCTAGGAACTATCTTATGTGTTTTAGCAATATACACTTAAGCACCAAACTAAGAAACTACGGTAACAAATGTCAATAAAACAATTTTCATTTCTGTATACCTGTGTCCTCAATTACACTAACCTTTATATCATTTTAAATGTCCAATTGAAAAAGGTATAGTCTTATAGAATAATATTCTAGAACACCAATATTTTTGTTCTTAAAATTGAAATATCTCAATTTAACAAATTTGTTCAGAGATATGATTGTCTTTTCAAATATATCTCCTTTATTAGTTTGTTTTTTCAGCACTCTTGTCACATCTTTATAGAATGACAAAATGTCATTTCTAAACCCATCCTTTAGAGATATTTGACTAGGCTTTTAAAGCAATTTAGAAGAGTGCTGTAACTGCCTAGATTGAGAAGTTTAAAGTAGAAGAACTCAAATAAAGTGATTTACAGTCTGGAATTATTTGCAAAACTTTTAGAGTAAGATAAACTTTTAGAAGGCTGATATTCAATACATATTTCAAAGTTGTGAGGTATTTTGTCCAACTAAAACTAAAGTACACTGGCAAACTGGGCAGTCAGTTTACTTAAGCTTAAAAATTCCATTTCATTCAAATTGGTTACAGTAGTTAAGTAAAACAATGAGGCTTCTATTCTCTGCCACATGTTATTTTTTAAGAAAACGTATACAAGAGCTGTCATATGAGCAGCATTTTTGCCTTCTCAATGCAAGGTTTTATGTTTCCGAAAGGTCCCCTGCCCCCACATCTTAATGCTGAAAATAAATCAATTTCATCTGTTGGTTGTTTTATTTCTAGTGCTTTTTTTTCCTTCTTGCTTCCTTTTAGGCCAGTTTCCACAAAGCCATATGGCAGCTGAGAGAAGCAAAGCAACAAGCTGTATTTTCAGATCTTAACAAAAGGGGCTGTGGTGTCACAGTGGCCCATGAATGCATGAGACACGGCCATGTATACAAGCGCCTCTAGCCCTGACAGTGAGAGCTATAGAAAAGGCTGATGGAGCTGCCACTTCTTAGAGAACTACTGAGTGCTTTCGTTGCTCATGTCATCTGCATTTTTCTGCCTCCCGATTTTCTCCATCCCTTCCCAGTTGGTTTGATGCCAAAATCCCATTAGCTATATTAATGACATATGGCTAGAGGTAGAAGTGTGTGGCAGGACAAAAAAGTCACAAAGTGAGCTTGCTTTCTATTCATTTCAGATATTTGTATCAAAAGGTACAAGAATCTCAGCAAAAATTGTGTCAGTCATGTTTTTAAGAGGTCAGAATGTACTACAGGAAACAGATCGTAAAACATAGTAACTTGGCTCTCACCTATTTCAGATCAACTCTTCTACTGTCTAGTCAGAAAATATTAAACCTCTAAACATTTATATAACAGAATATGTTCTTAGTCTTTAAGTTTTGAATCATAAATTTTGATATAAGATGTTCAGAAATTCCTGATTGTACTTAATCTTTCCACATTCATGCACACACACATACACAATACTCATGTTATCTATCCTTTTGTAGATTTAGACAAATATATGTTTAAATATTAAAGCTGCAAAATTTTAACAGTTAAATTTCAAACCTTTTAGACACATAAAGCAATTGCATAGCATAGGATAAACTAGTAAATTTTGTTGGTCACCATTTGAAATAACAGGTCATAATGTACACGAAGACAGTGATGAGAAATTTTTGAAAGGAGTAAATAAATATATGCTTTTCCCTCCCATGTCATTGCCTTACATAGAGCCTTATATTTACATTGGCAGAAGGTTAAGATGGGAAAAAGTTACATATGCACAATACTTATGCTCCCTAACATGAAACTTGGAGAGGAAAGGAAGATACAAGGAATAGCTCTTTCCCTTTAATTTTTATCCCTTTAAAATGTCTCCCTCCCCAGCATAGCTAGACAAATCAGAATGTACAAGTGCAACTGCTTCTAATTCTACCCAGCCTCTCTAAATTCTTTACTCAGTAATTGGATATTGGTATTATTATTTAAGGAAGCAATAAACATTTATATATTTAGGTCATAAAAGAATTAGTGGTATGAAGGGAGTGATTAGCGGAGGATCAATTATTTACCATTAAGAAAAATATGACTGTCATAGACAGGAATAATTCTGAAACTTGAGCAAATGATCTAAATAAAATGACATGGTAAGTGCTTCAAAGTGATACTCCACCTTACATGGTCTTGAGTAGATAGATAAGTACATTGTGGCACACCAAATACACAATAGCGTATTGTTATCACTATTTATGCCATCATCCTAAAAGAAAGGTTTACAAACACAGGTAACAATGCTGTTATACTCAAATAGACATTAGGGTGATTAACAAAATATTTTGAACTTGTGATAAAGGTAATGTGAAGATGGCTGACAATTCCTCTCATAGGTAACAAGTATAAAAACTGTACCAAATCATTAGACACAATGTTATGGGTGAGAAATGTAAAGGTGTGGCTGTACGGTCTGTGTGCATTCTCCAACTTGAGCTCTGGGGAAGAAAAGTCACCGACTTACCAGCTTAAGGTGACAGATGATTGAATTCATGGAAGAAAAAAGAAAACCATAGAATGGCTAAAATCCAAATTTTGCTCCCCCCCCCTTTTTTTCTCCTTTAGTTGCAACAACTCTAAAATCCAAATTTTGAAAACTCTGCCCAAATCCCTGGCTGACCACTTATTAATATTACACAGGCAAATGAGAGGCTAAAAGCAGCCTGAAGGATAAGCCTGCAGACACTAGGGAAGGTACTACTCATGAAAGACATACATCCTCCTTATGAGATTTGAGAGTTTGTAGGAACTGTGATTGAGTATGTTCCCCTACCTGTACCCAGCTTGGACAGCAGAAGGCTAAAAGCCTACTCTGGCTTGAGCTTAGTGGAACTCTAAGTAGTGGAACTCTCAGCTACCTGAGCAACTGGAAATTTAAAAGGGAAATTCAGAAGAGAGAGAATCACAGAAATGGTGAACTCCAAAATTATAGTATAAATTCTAACCAAATCCTTGACCGACCTCTAGATTACGCAAACACAGAGAAGCCACTAAGTAGCCAGGCTAAAAAATGTGCTGCAGGAACAGTGGCATCAGCTATTAAACACTGCAAGTAAACAAATCTCATATCTTAAATTCCCAGTCAAGTTAACTGCCCACTAGAATAAAAGATAAACAGTACTCAGAATAAAAAAACAGAATCTATAGTCAAAAAACATATGATGTACAAAGTCTCATTTTTAACCCCAAACTAAGACATACAAAGAAATTGAAAAATACAACTCACAATTTAAGAAGAAAAAAAGCAGTTAAGAGAAACTAACTCCCAGGTGGATTCAGATATTATATTTAGCCAATAAGGACTTCAATGAAACTATTATTAATACATCTGTCATTAAAAATCATAGATAACTGTGTCTAAAAAATTAAAGGACAGTATGAAATTAATGTGTGAGCAGAAACCCTCAACAAAAATGAAAATATTAATAGAAAAATCTAGAGCTAAAAATTAAATAACTGAAAAGTTTACTAGAGGACTCAACATCCGATTTAATGACAGAAGAAAGATTTAATTATTTTGGTTTTTTTGTGGATTTTCATTTTTTATTTTGTTTGTTTTAGCATATCACAGGGATACAAATGCTTAGGTTATATATATTGCCTTTGCCCCACCCAAGTCAGAGCTTCAAGGATGTCCATCACCCAAATAGTGTGCACTACACCCATTAGGTGTGAACATACCCTTCCTCTCCTCCCCCTCCCACCTGTCCGACACCTGATAAATGTTACTGCTATATGTGCACTTCAGTGTTGATCAGCTAATACCAATTTGATTTTGAGTATATGTGGTGCTTGTTTTTCCATTCTTGTGATACTTCACTTAGTAGATTGGGCTCCAACTCTATCCAGGATAATACAAGAGGTGCTAGATCACCTTGTTTTTTGTGGCTGAGTAGAACTCCCTGGTATACATATACTACATTTTATTAATCCACTCATATATTGATGGGCACTTGGGTTGTTTCCACATATTTGCAATTGTGAATTGTGCTTCTATAAACATTCTAGTGCAGATAGCTTTTTATCTATTGGGTAGATGCGCAGTAATGGGATTGCTGAGTCAAATGGTAGTTCTACTTTTAGCTCTTTGAGGTATCTCCATATTACTTTTCAGAGATTGTACTCTCTCCACATACATGCTAATGTTTATTGTTTTGAGACTTTTTGATAAAAGTCATTCTCACTGGAATTAAGTGATATCTCATTGTGGTTTTGATTTGCATTTTCCTGATGATTAGAGATGTTGAGCATTTTTTTCTATGTTTTTTGGCCATTTGTCTTCTTTTGAAAAGTTTCTGTTCATGTCTTTGCCCACTTTTTAAATCAACCAGATAAGAGAAGGAAATCAAGGGTATCCAAATGGGGGAAGAAGAGGTCCAACTATCGCTCTTTGCTGACAATATGATCTTATATCTAGAAAACCCCAAAGATTCTTCCATGAGACTATTGGAATTGATAAACAAATTCAGCAAAGTCTCAGGTTACAAAATCAATGTACAGAAAGCAGTAGCATTCCTATACACCAACAACAGTCAAACTGAGAACCATATCAAAGACTCAGTACCCTTCACAACAACAACAAAGAAAATAAAATACCTGGGAATATGTTTATCTAAGGAGGTGAAAGACCTCTATACGGAGAACTACAAAACAGTGAGGAAGGAAATAGCGGAGGACAGAAACAGGTGGAAAACCATATCATGCTCATGGGTCGGTAGAATCAACATTGTTAAAATGTCTATACTACCCAAAGTGATCTACAGATTCAGTGCAATTCTTATTAACATGCCAATATCATTTTTTGCAGATCTAGAAAAAATAATTCTATGCCTCCTATGGAACCAGAGAAGATCCTATATAGCAAAAGCAATCTTAAGGAAAAGAACAAATTGGGAGGCATCAATTTACCAGACATCAAGCTATACTGAAAGGCTATAGTAACTAAAACAGCATGGTACTGGCACAAAAACACAGACAGACCAATGGAACAGAACTGAGAACCCAGATATAAAACCGTCCTCATATAGCCATCTAATCTTTGACAAAGCAGACAAAAACATACACTGGGGAAAAGAATCCTTATTCAGTAAATGGTGCTGAGAAAATTGGATAGCCACATGTGGGAGACCAAAACAAGACCCGCAACTCTCACCTCTCACAAAAATCAACTCACGGTGGATAACAGACTTAAACCTAAGGCATGAAACTATAAGAATTCTAGAAGAAAATATTAGAAAAACTCTTACAGACATTGGCCTAGGCAAAGAATTTATGAAGACCCCAAAGGCAATCACAGCAACAACAAAAATAAATAAATGAGATCTGATCAAATTAAAAAGCTTCTGAACAGCCAAGAAAACTATTATGGGAGCAAACAGACAACCTACAGAAAGGGAGAAAATATTTGCATGCTTACCATCCAATAAAGAGCTGATAACTAGAACACATATAGAACTCAAGAAAATCAGCAAGATTTAATTATCTTGAGAGAAGGTAAATAAAAATGTGCAAAACTAAAAAAGAGAGAAAAAATATGAATAAAAATCACCAGCGCCTGAGACACCCATTAAAAGTATCTATCTAATATACGTGTAATGTTAGCATTAAAAGAAAATAAAAGGGAAAAGAAAAAAATAGTTAAAAAATGGCTGAAAACTTCCCAAGTTTAGTGAAAAAATCAACTTACAAATTTGAGAAGCTCAATGAGCCCAAAGTAGGATAAAAATAAGCACAAGAAGGCACAGTAGGACGTCCAGTTCCTGGTTCTGCCTGCAAGGGACTTGGACGTCATCACGCAGTTCTAACAACAAGCAAAAAGCTGAACAGACTGAAAAATCAATGATTCTTCTTGGATCCGTAAGAGAGGTGGTGGGGACGCAGGAGAAACCATTCCCCCCAAGATAGGCCCCACAAATACAGGAAAGCATGGGTTACTGGAGCAGAGACTGAGGGACTGAAACTCCTGCAGGAATCAGTGCCTGGGCAAGAACACATGAAATGTAATTAACAAATTGCTGGAGGCTCAGTGTCTGCAAGTCTGTAACTTAAAAACTCTGTGGTGACACAGTCATAGAGAGGTCCCGTATTTCTGTGAGTTTTATCTGCAGGAGCTTGACCAGGTTCTCACGTTAAATATCAGAGAAAAATCCTCTCCTGCTTCTTGCAGAGGGAGGGGCAAAAAGAGCCATTTTGAAATATCCCAAAGCACTCTACCCTGCATGCCCCAGGGAGAAACCAGCTAACCAGAACCTAACCTGCGGAGGTATTGTCAGAACCTAACCTACTTGGGGAAGGGAAAACCAAGTTCAAGCCCATTCTAGCTATCCTGTCCACCTAAGGAAGGGAGAGAAAAAATGGAGAAATACTTGTGAAGTTACAGCCTCATTGAGACTGAGACCTAACCATAGAACAGTAGAATGCTTTCCCTCTCCCAGCCGTACCACCACACTACTAAAAACCTACTTACAGCATTTCCTTTTACCTGGTACAGCATGTCCAGCTATCAACAAAAAATTACAGGGACCACTAACAGGTAACAAACACAAACTCCACTAGGGCAGGGATTATTTCAATTGTGTTCTCCATCCTGTTCACACTGGCTATTAATTTTAATAAAAGTGTGTTTAAATGAATAAAATGGATGTACACTGGGGCAATAAAAACAGAAGGCTGAGAGCTTTGGGAGTTAAACTTCTCTCACTGTGGTTAAGTATGAAGTTTGACATGGCATTACACTCCAACCCATAGTGACTTTGGGACAAAGCCTCATGGTTCTGATTTGCTTTTGAGGCTTGAAAATGAAAATAATATATATTTTCAGCACATCAAACTCTGAGAGGATGTGCTGATATATAAAAAAATTGTTAAAGAAAATCTATCAGAAAAAAGAATAATGACACCAGAGTATAGCCCAGATATAAAGGAAGGAATGCAAGCATTGAAAAAAATTGTATGTGTGTGAATATATATGAAGAAAAATGTGTATATACGCACGTAAATGCTTAAATGATCAAGTTCATTGTTATTGTGGTCTTCAAAGCTTATTATGCTTCTCTCTAATGTATGTTCCCCAATATTACCCCTAAATATTGATATCAACAAATAATGTCACAAATATGTATGATATATTCTTGCTAAATATTTCTATCCTGCTTTAAATGCTATAGGTCCTCAGAGTAGACTCAGGTTCCCTAGTACATGCTCACGTGAGATTTTCCAGGCATAATTATACCTGGCCTCTCAGTGTCCATTTTCTTTTTTACCCTTTACTATTATTAAGACTCCAAAACTCTTTAATATGGAATTGTGAAACCATGTTACTCTATTTTGGCTAAGGAGAAGTGAAAGGAATTCTATAAAACAGGGCTTTCAAAAAAGCTACTATGGTTTTGATGAGAAAAATAGATGTTTTCATTCCTGATATGATGAAAATGCTTTATACTTATAAACATATTTAATCCTTACAAGTAATCCATGAGATACTTACTGTTATAAACTTCATTTACTAAGTTTGAATTGAAAGCAGAGAGAGCCTAATAGCTTATGTAACTTTAACCTTTTGCCCTTTTCTTCCCTCCTACATGGAATAAGATGCAATACATGTGGATGGAAAAGCCACCATGTGAATATGAACAAAAAATCAACATGTTTAAGATGGCAAAACGGAAAGTGAAGATATTTAGTTTAGACCACTATTGTTTTTCTAGTTTCTATGCCATGTACGTCACATTGGATATATTTGCTCAGAAGTCATTTCTTATTTTTAGCATCTTTTTCTATCTAAACAGATGGAAAATGGGGAAATAGTTTTATTTTTTAATTTTGCAAATGCTAGTTAATATTTATGTAACAGTCCTTTGTTTAGCTTAACTCTTTCTTTTCTTATTTTACCGTAAGCAGCTTTAAGAACCAGGCAGCATCTTCAGCAATTCCTTGGGAAACGTATTAGATGGTCTACTTTATTACACAGATACCCTATTTTTTGTTTCTTTAGGTGACGGAGTTTCTAAATGTTCTATTATCACATAACAAGGGCCCCCTTTCCTCCAGCTTGCAATAATATATTTACTTTTCTTAAAGCTCTCACTGATAATCTTTTTGAGGACCATCAGGCTTCTATTAATTGTCTCTCACTTTTTGGCTTTTATTAACTCTCATTTTGAGATTTCTCCAGTTTTCCATTTGTCCACTTGCCAATTATTCCCAAAGCCATTCACTCATTTAGTTATATAGAGAGAGTTTCTGTGAGAACCCCACTTACAGGTACCAAAGTTTGCTCAAAGAACTGAAAAACTTGGTGACTTAAACAACAACATTAATTTTACTCACAAATCTGCAGTTTGGCCAGTCTTTATCAGAGACAGATCATTCCTGTTCTACTCAGTGTCAGCTGGGGAAGTTGGAAGAGTGAGTGTTGGAATCATCTGAACACTTGTTCAGGCCAAGAGTAGAGGTTGGTGCTGACTGCTGGCTGTGTCTACAGCTTGTCCTGCGTCTGGGGCTAGGACGTCTACTTAAGGACACACTCCATGTGGCTGCTTGGCCCCTGCACAGCATGACAACTGTTTGCTAAGATGAAACCTCATAAGAAGATCAGGCAGGAGCTTTATTACCTTCATAATCTAGGCATGGAAATCACACAGTCTCACTCTTGCCACAGTTGAACACCCCACCATATTCAAGAGGAAAAAGCATAAGCTTCATCTCTCAATTGTAAAAAGAACATTTAAGCTAGAATATATTGGAGTAGCCATCTTTGGGAATTATAATATGTCACAACAGAACTTTAATAATATGAGAAAATAAATCCATATTTGATTAAGACATTATAGTCAAATTATTACTGCATGCATATATTATAGATACATATTGCATGTTTTTATTTTCATGTTTAATATGTTTTCCCTATGAGACTATAAACTTCACTAGGGCAGGGACTATTTCTGTTGTGTTCTGTATCCTGTTCACACTGGCTGTTAATTTTAATAAATATTTGTTCAAATGAATAAATAGATGTACACTGAGATAATAAAAAGAGAAGGCTGAGAACTTTGGGAGTTAAACTTCTTTCACTGCGGTTAAGTCTGAAGTTCCACATTGTGTTACAATCTCACCTACAGTCGTACTGGGACAAAGCCTCATGGTTCTGATTTGCTTTTGAGGCTTGAAAGCAGATTGGTTTATGGAATGTTCAAGAATTATAAGTATGTGTGTGTGCAGGCAAAGACTATGAAAACAAACACCGACCAGAAAAAATGAACTCAGTTCCTTGGCAATAATTTTCTATGGACATTTTATTGGCAAGTGCAGTCTGCTCTAAAATTTTCTAACGAAACAAATGTTGTTTAACCTTGAACTTACACAGTAGGGCAAATTGGAGGAGGTAAGAAGGCTTGTAATTCAGGTAGTATGACATGAAAGTATTTTATTTTTACATGAGAGACCATGAAAAGCAATGTCCATTTGGGAATCTCTGAAATAATAAATCCTAAGAGCATTAAAAATCACAAGAACATAGCAGAATGTCATTAGTCATATTGTATTCTCTAGAAATAAGACAAATGGTTGCTACTATTGTCAGATGTATTGTTTAAAGTCGTTTTGCTACAATGTCATACATTGGACTGCATAACATTTACACTCACGTTTCTTCCAAAGCATAAATTCAGTAATGGAAAAAAAAGCGTCTTATAGAAAAAAAATAGAAACATTATTTTTCCCCATGACACGTGCAATTACTTCACCCTCTAAGGAATGCATGTTGTAAATACTGGATTTATAGCAACACCTCAGATAATTACACAGTTTTAGGGGTACTGAGCAGAGAAAGAATTGCTGACTGTCCACACAATGCCCTCTTTTATACACTATTAGTCTCAAAAGAATGTGACTGTATAGGTTAACTATGTTTATGTTGTCCTTAAGGAGAAGAAAGTTAAAAGGCAATATTCTTTTAACAAGCTGAACCAACTTGCAGGAAAGAAATAAAGTCTTATAAAAATTGGAATAAATATCTTCAAAGCAATACATTATTTGAAACACTATTTTACATGGTACATTCATTTTTGTCTCACCCTCACATAACTCTGCAAATAGCTGTTGAATTCAAACTGTCTCAAGGGTAAAAGTATAAAGCTCAATGTTTCTGTTGGATTTAGTGGAGCTCATAGAGCGTCTGGATTTGTTGGTCATGGCATTCCCTACTAAACCCTCAAGTGTCTGTTTGAGCCCTGTTATACCAGAACAATTCAACAATTCAGGGTTTCCTTTTCTGTGTGGAAACATCTGTTTATATGGCCTAAGTCTAAATGGATATGACCATGTTATCATTCACTGAAAAAAATGACAAGACGGTATACAGATTTTGTACCTAGTAATTTTTATTCTACTCAAATGTTTCAATACTTTAGAAAATTGTACTATATTATCTAAATCTCTATGCTTTGAACCACTTCTAGTAGCAAATAGTCAGAAAACATAGATTTCAAGAGCAATATTTTAAATTTTTTTTTAAAACAATTTGTTATTTACATTTAAAGTTTAGTTCCATAATTAACAACACTGTGTTGTGCACTTAAAAATTTGTAAGAGGGGTCCAAGCATGAGGGCTCATGCCTATAATTCCAGCACTTTGGGAGGTCAAAGTGGGAGGATTGCCTAAGGCCAGGAGTTTGAGACCAGCCTGGGCAATAAAAAAAGACCTTGTCTCTACTAAATAAATAAATAAGCAAGCCGGGCATGGTGACAGCGTGTGGTCCTAGCTACTAGGGAGGCTGAGGCAGGAGGATTGCTTGAGTCTAGGAGTTTGAGGTTGCTAAAAGCTAAGATTACACCACTGCATTCTAGCACAGGCAATAGAACTCAATCCTGTCTAAAAAAAAAAATATTAGAGGGTTAGGAACATCAGCACTGTCACATCTACTTGTATAGAGATTTTTGTCCAATTCAAATGGAGGGAGAAAAATAGATCATAAGATAATAACTACTTAAAGACAGATATTTCTCTTTACTCAAAGGTTGTGCTACAACTACTATATTTATATAAAGAGAAGAATGGAATATCAACCTATAGAATGGGTTAAAAAGGAGGGAGACGTAGTCTATTTCTTTTGTTTCCTCATTTGATACCTACTGCTCCTTCCCCTATTTTGTAAATTTAGGTTTTGACTTTTTCTAAGTTAATATACATAAAAGAAAGGAAACAGGAAAGAAATGCACAGTACTTACTTCACTTATACTACCGTAGTGTTACAGCATCAGCAATCTCTAGGTTTGAAAGGTATTTACTCAAATAAATCATTAGCAAGTCAGCATCACATCATTACATTCTCGAGGTAGAGGTATTTTGTGCGACATAAATACAGAAAGAAAATAGGTATTAAAATAACGATGCATATAAGAGAGAGAAATTCCTCTTCACTGTGGGGTATTACAAGCACCATGTCCATATAAACAGAGGAACGTATTTAAGATGAAGCAATTCTGTTCCTGAAAAGTTTTCATGGGTTCATCGAAAATTTGCCAACCCTGAGGGTGTCTGGCCTCCAATTCCTTCATACTGAGTGCAAGAATTTCCTTGACTGGTCATTTGCAACTCCTTGCTCATCCTTTGGCATCTGGGAATTTGATCAGTTTTTTGGCCTGAGGTATTTTTGCACATTTAGGTGGTTGCCTTTGATAAAACCAAAGATAACCACTTTATAGTTATCTTTCATGAATGAACCTACTTGGAGTACATATAATCACACTTTTTGTGTGTGTGTGTGTGCATTAAGTTCTTGGAGCACATGGTGACTTGCCATGCAGGACTAATTCTTCCCTCCTATCTGTGTGCCTCAGTTCTGGCCCCTGAGTGAGTCCCAGAAGACATATATCAAGCTCTCCTCTTGATCACCTTGAAGTCTTGCTCTTTCTCTTAATATTTGAAGTACGGAGCAGAAATCTGCCCATCCCAGTCTCTTACAGTAGGGGTGGGGTTGAGGAAGTGGGATTCAGAGCACAGCAAGAGTTCCCTATTCAAAATCCTCTTCTTGTATTTCAAGCCTTCTATCTGTCTCACAATCTTTTCCCTAGGCTGCAAAAGAAAAAATCAACTTTATTTAGCTTAATATTGTCTAGAAACTTCGGCTGAAACTGGAATTAAAAGGATCGTATTTACATTTCTGTGCATAATATAACCATTTGTGTGCTTTGAATTAAGGCAGGAGTTCTAGGTAACCCATTGAATGAAAGTGACTTGTTCAGAATAGTATTAATAGAATATGAGATTGTGCTGCTACACTGAACAACAGAGGTGGGGGAGAGAAATTACCTATATAATGTATGAGGAGAATGTTGTTATTGATAACACATTTCAGAAAATAAGACAGGACAAAAGTACAAGAAGAAAATAATGGTCATATTACTTGGGGAGTTTGCTGAGTCTTCACAAACTGTTTTCATCTGTACATGGAAGGATGATTAACATTCATTGACTGGGAAGCTAACGTTTCTTGAATAACTCTTATACAACAAATCCTATGATAGGCATGTCCACATAGACACTTTTATCATATGTTAACAACCACAAAGGAAGCATTAAATAATTTTATCATTTTACAAAGAACTAAATTGCTACATGTAAAGCTAAGTTTTATTCTTGGATAAGTTATTAAGTAATAGAGCAAAACTTTTCTTATCCAAAGCTTGTTGTTTCAGGGATACCTTGTTAGCTCTTCAAGGACTAGGAATTTTTTATTTTTTTCACTACTACTATAGTTTTAGAAACTTAGAATGAATCCTTCAGTCCAAGTATACCCTATTGAACATTATACGTCTCCTCTAAAGCCTATATTATATGTCTATTTTGGCTATGATCTTGTTAATATGCATATATTTAGGATTTTTAACCATAAGTGATAAATTAGTTTTGAAGATCATATAGCCAGTAAATCAGGGAAAGTCGAAAAGATACAGAAAGAAAATATCTGAAGTGCACTATTGCTAGAGTATTGTTTTGGGTTAACTCAAAGTAATTGTGCCAAAAATGTTCTATTTTGGGGCTAGAGAAGCACTCGGTTGCCCATATAATCACAGGCGGGCATGGTAGGCAGGTGCCAGAAAGGAGCCAAGTGTCCTACATCACTAGGACTTGTAATCAACTTTGGATCCTCAGCAATCTTTGGTTAGTTTAAAAACCTCCAATTTAAAAAGAAAATTACTAATTGCTTTTTGTTGATTTGATTTTGCTTAATTGACATCTTTAGTAGCTGGCAGCAAAGACAGAATTCAATAAGATGATTGCAGTTTACATTTCACCCACACAAAACCATGTGATTTGTGTTTCATTTTATAACACTGTTACAAATATGGAAAAAACTGTACTTTTTAAATATGAAACGGTGGACGTGAACTTCAATTTCTCATTATCTCTCATAATGTTTTTATTGGTTTCAATGTGTAAATGACACACTTCCTCATTTATAGTCAAACACTGCTCTTGGTTCTCAAGTCTTTTTCTTGCCTACAGCAATTTCACCTGAATATAATTCCTTAAAATTTAAATGATTTAGTTAAGAAATAAATCCTTAAATTACAGGTGAAATAAAGTGACTTTTAGCTTAGTGATTAATTCCAAGAAGCTGTTTCATACTGATGCCTAATCAATTTAGTGTTTTCAACCAAACATCAGTTTTTAAATTTAGTCCCTTGGGGTAAAGTTTTTACCAGAGAAATAGCCTGAAAGCCTGTTTTCCTTTCATTGTTTGGATTAGCTGGGAAAGAACAAAGTATTACTGTGGAGTTGCATGCAAGTCAAGTTCATTGCCAGAGTTAGTAATAACTGTTTTCTGAAACCTATCTAGAGAAAAAATGAGAAGGTACAATTTACAGAGGTTTAAGTTTCTGTTTAAAAAAAAAAAAAAAACAGAACTTTCTTTCAATGTATTTCCCGTCTTCTATGTCCTAATTTCATAGGCCACGGTCAAAATTGCACGTTTGCCATCTCAAGTCTCTGTGGCTATAACAATTTTTCCCAGGTAGCAGCAGATTCATTTCTGCTAAAATTCTATTACTCTAAGCTATTTCTCTCAAGGATTGTAACAATTCTTCTGAAAACAGATCAGCAGCTTTCAGTATAATCTTAACTTCATCTAACTGGAACAAGGTCCACTTCTGGTAAATCCTGCAACTGGATGTGACAGGAATAGAAAACTCTATTTCAGTATCTTGCAGTATGTGAGGAAAGTCATTTGAAAAGTGATTTGGATTGTTTTTATTGTTTCTTTAATCCTAGCCTTAGTATTAGCTTTTCTTCTCTTTTATTTTCAGTAATGATCTAAAATGACAGCATTTGTATTTTAAGCAGAAATAAATTAAAAATGTCTCTTTTTCAATGTTTAATGAATATACAAAACAATATAAATAAAGGCCTTTTAGAAACATTTTGATATGATTACATTTAAATAAAATAGGTTCAAGAATAAATGTTTAATTCTATACTCAACTATACTCATTCACAAATAATTATAAACACACATGCATATATTCACAGACTGGTACTACAAATACTAAAGTTGAAAAGAAAAAATCGTCTTTGTCTGAATATATATCTGAGAAAGTAAAGTGAGGATACTGCAGACAGAAAGCAAAATGGAGAAAACAAGTCAGAAGAGAAAGAAAAAAGAAAGCAAGAGATGGAGGAACTGAAATCATTTGAAGTGTATTTACTTTAACAATCTACAATTGCTTGATGAAATTATTGAAAGCTTAATTTGGTTAAGAAAGTTAATTTATAGAAAGTTTAATTGAAAGCTGAAAGTTCACTTTAAATGAAAAAAACTCTTGAAGAACATTTATCCCTTAAGATAAACTGCACAGAAGTTAATTATCTCTGTATAAGGAATCTAAATGATCTGCCCAAGACTACAGAGCAGGGAGTGGTACAACCAGATCTGCAACAAATAAAACATAAAAAAAAAAAAAGGAAAAGGAACATAATATAGAAATCTAACATCAAAAATTTCCATTGTTTGAAATTGATATCAATTTTCTAAAATACTTTAAAATGTTTAACAACTTCTGAAAAACAATTATTTCTGGATTTATTCAAAAATTTTATTGTAGATTTTATATTAATATAATCAGTGCAAGGATTACAAAATAGTGAATATTCGGGTCTATGGGGAAGCTTTTTATTTCTTTCCTTCTATCTACTTTTGCCTCTTCCCTTTCCCCCCTTATTCCTTTTCCCTGCGTCCATATTCTTTTTCTTCTCCTCCTCTTCCTCATCATCATAACAGCTACCATTTACTCAGTACTTAGTCTTCTTACTACTGTTCTTGTACAGTGCTGAATATTTACATGGGATATCTGGTTTTATCTCCAAAGCTATTCAACACTGTAACTTTTATTACTCCCATTTGTAAACAAGGACATTGAGGTTCACTCCCAAAGGAAGCAAACTATCTCCTGTGTTGTGTTCTTTCTGCTGCATGTTGTATTACAATATTTTGCAATCGGATTGAACAGTTGTGAAGAGGTCAATACACAGAGACAGAATAAACAAGTGTTGATTTTTTTTTTTTTTCATCTCTGAAAATTAGGGTTTGGCTTAGTTCATGTGGCTTGGTCTTTACAAGACAAGAGGAGAAAAAAGTACAGTCTTCCCTTGGTGTCCATGGGGGAACGGTTCTAGGGTCCTCTGGGGAATGTTCAAGTCCATTTTATAAAGTGGCATAGTATTTGCATATGACATACACACGTCCTCCCATAAACTTCAACTCATCTCTAAATTACTCTTAATACCTAATGCAATGTAAATACTGCGTAAATAGTTGTTATACTGTATAGTCTAGGGAATAATGACAAGAAAAAATGTGCACATATTTAGTTCAAATGCAATTATTTTTTTCAAATATTTTTGATCCCTGGATGATTGAATCCACAAATGTGGAACCCACAATACAGAGAGTCGACTGTATATATAATATTCCTTAGACTCGTAATAATCTAAAGTTTTGGAAGACACCCTAGGAAAATATTATTTTGAATTCTGTAGACTGCTTAAATTTTGTTTTTTACCCATTGCCGTTTTTTTTATTTCAAAATATTAACTGGGTACAAATATTTTTGTTACATGGATACTTTGTACAATGCTTAAGTCAAGGCTTTTGGTGTGACCATCACCAGAATAGTGTTCATTGTACCCAAAGGGTAAGTTTTTATCCCTCATCCTCCTCCCACAACCCCCTCCTTGGTTTCCAATGTCCTTTGTATTTCTTTGTGCCAATGTGTACCTATTGTTTAGCCTTCACTTATTAGTGAGAACATGTGGTGTTTGCTTTTCCATTCCTGCAACACTTCTCTTGGGATAATGATCTCTGGTTCCAGCCAAGTTGCTGTAAATGACATTTCATTTCTTTTTATGGCTGAGTAGTACCACGGTGGGTGTAGGTATGGGTGTGTATGTATGAATTTGTACATATTTTTTAAACATACACATATCAAATCACATTTTCTTTATCCCTTCATGACTTGATATGCACTTAGGTTGATTCCTTATTTTTGCAATTGTGAATTGTGCTGTGACAAACATTCAAGTACAGGTGACTTTTTGATAAAATGACTACTTTTCCTTTGGGTAGGTACTCAGCAGTGGGATTGTTGAATGGGATGGTAAGTCTACTTTTATTTCTTTGAGGAATCTCCATATTGTTTGCCATAGGGGTGGTCTAATTTGCATTCCCACCAACAATGTATAAATATTCCTTTTACTCTGCATCCAGGCCAGCCTCTGTGCAGTGTGGAGTGTGCAGTTTTTTTCTGACATTTTAATATTGGCCATTCTGACAGAAGTAAGGTGGTATCTCATTATGGTTTTAATTTGCATTTCTCTGATAATTACTGATGTTGAACATTTTTTCATATGTTTGTTGGCCATTTGTCTATCTACTTTTGACAAAGTTCTGTTTGTACCTTTTGCCCACTTTTTGATGGGGTTGCTTTTTCTTGCTGGCTTGTTTGAGTTCTTTGTAAATTCTGGATATTATTCCTTTGTTGAATGAATACTTTGAGAATATTTTCTTGCATTCTGTGCGTTGTTTATTTACTCTGTTAATTATCTCCTTTGCTGTGCAGAAGTTTTCTAATTTAATTAAGTCCCATTTATTTATTTTTCTTGTTGCTGTATTTGTCCTTGGGGTTTTAGTAATAAATTCTTTGCCTAGGCCAATGTCTAAATGAGTTTTTCCTATGTTTTCTTCTAGAATTTTTATGGTTTTATGTCTTACATATAATTCTTTAATCCATCTTGAATTAATTTTTTTATATGGCGAGAGATAGGGGTCCTGTTTCATTCTTCTGCATGTGGATCTACAATTTTCCCAGCACCATTTACTGAGTAGGGCATCCTGGCCCCAATGGATATTTTTTATCCATTGGTGTTAATATCATAATAGAGTGAATAAGAACCACAACAATTTGAAAGACTGACAAAAAATGTCCACTTTGATTGGAATGATTGCCTAATATTAATAAGCAATATTTTATACTAATTAGCTCTACACTTCATAAAGTTAAAATAAAAATTAACAATCTAGGGATATTTAGGCAATAAGTCTAAATAATTCTTGCCTCCAAATTGGGAGTTTTGAAAAATGCATGTTAGTGTACTAAATATTATCATACTCTATAGAATTAAAAAAGATTTTTAAAATTATATATATTTTTGTCTTCAAAACCTTTTATACTAGTTGCAAAAATGTTACTACCTCCCACAAAATTTAATGACATAAAATATCCTATTAGCAATGTGTAGCAAAAAATATTTAAACAGACAATATATGACCAATTAAATAAAAGAGTCACAAAATAACAGTCCAGGAATGGAAGAAATCAGAAAAAAGAAAGTTGTCTGTTTTGTGTTATTTTTTAAAGGACAGATCATCCTGAAATTGGGAGAAAGATATTGGAAATTTTTCAGAGAGAAACCTAGCTTGATTAATATGGGGTCCTATGTAATGAAAGGCTGTGGAAACAGAATTAGAAACCAGATTAAGAACATAGACCAATATAGGGATCCCTAAAAGTGTGGATCAAGTACAGGGAAGATGGTCAAGAACCAAGAGGTCATAATATAAGAGAGTAGAGAGAAATAGAGGATTCAAGAATTTCCAAGTATGAAACGAACACAGTTTCAGAGAAGACATGATATAAGGAATCCAAGGAGAATATTTACTCCTGGTTTAGGCAAGGAAAAGGGAAAATAGACAACGTTAGGGACTACAATAGACAGTTTCACTAAGTCAAAAGGCTTCAAGAACCAGGAAAATGCGTAGCATTCAGAAATACACAAATAGTAGATATTCAAGCAAGGCAGGAAAAAAATCCAATAAGTAATCAGGGTAAGAGATCAAAGAACTGGGCACAATTTGACTGTGAATTTTTAATAACTTCCATCTCAAAGATATGAATCCTGCTGAGGCAAGAGACAATCTCTGGTTGAGGAATAGTTAGTGCTTATAAAATCAGAAAATCACATTGTAGAGATGTTTAAGTGGGCATATCATCGGGGGCAATGAAAACTGTGGGTCAGAGCTATTTAGATGTCAGCAAAAGCATAGAGAGAAAAGGTAAATGAAAATATAAAAGAGAATTGTGGATTGAGCTGAAGTACCACCTAAAATAATTGAGCTTCTATTACAAATATATTTTAAAATGTATAATTGTCCAAACATAATAGAAGTTTATTTATTTCTCACATAATGGTAAAGGCTAGCATCATCCTCCATGCACTTATGCAAGAACTTAAGTTGACAGAGGTTCTTCCATTTTTAATACATGCCTTTAAATGCATTTATCTTCATTCCAAAGGGGAGAAAAGCATTCTGGACTCTAGCAGTCAAGAATATGCTCCTCTCAAATCTCTGACTATGGGGAGTGAAATTGACTAATGGTCCCAGCTGCTATGCTTTAAAAATCAACACTGCATTTGTGCCAAAGCCACACTTCCCACAGGTTGCTCCCAACCAGTGATTGAGCATGGCAAGAATGCTAAGCCAGGACTGTTCCTGGGAGACAAGCATCCCTCTCCCACCATGTGCAACTTTGGCTCAAGAACTCCCCATCTGCCTTGCTGAGATTTTCTTCGAATTGCACTATCGTCTAAAACTCCTCTACACAATTTTCCATCCTTCTCCCTCTGCTCCATAGGGGTTAGACCTGCATCAAGCTCTGAGCACTCTCACAACCTTTTCTGACTCCTCATTTTGCTTTAGATGATTTTCCCCAACAAATCACTTACATGTCTAAACCTGTCTGTTATCTGCTTCTCAGAGGACCCAAACTAATGCAAGGAGTGCCAGAAAACTAGCAGTAAAATGAGGTCTGGTAATAGGTCACTCACTCACTGGCAGGAAAAGAGGATACATCCTGAAGAATATAGGAGACTTGGCCCCTGGCACATGAACAAAATATCACTGTGCAGAGAAGTGCCTTTATAAATTTAACAATTCAGGCATTTCAAAAATATTAAGGCAACAATGCTTAGAAGGCATCAGAGCTTATTACTGCGAATTTGAATTACTGCCCTATGAAAGGAGAATGTGAAATTCAGGACTTAAACACTGAATGTGAGAGCCACTGGGACTCTGTGGTGGCTTACGGAGAGTCCCTTATACTGCTATGAGAGAAAGGACACAGGGAAGCAGCCAGCAGAAGATCCAATAGAATTGCTGAGTTCCGGAGATGTTTAAATTCCCAGCCAAGGCAGGTGTGCCATGCTAAATTCAGAGCCTTGATTGGGACCCTGAAATAAGCAATAAGGACTTCTGAATGGACTGACTGGTCTCAAGGTTTTGTCTCTTCAGACCTTCCTGCTCTGACCCTCAGAGTGTGCACAGTTTGCCTCCTTGTCCTTTGGAGGAGCCAGCTGCTTTGCTGAAACACGCTGAAGAGGCCCATTCTGCAAAATGACAGATGCTCCTCTTGAGAGTCGTCCCTCTCAGCTCCTTTCCTGGCTAACGAGCCAATAACAACGGTTAAATCTGAGGATGGCAGGGGTGGGAAGGACATATATTGTCAGAAAATATTAAGAAAAATCTGCTTAGAATAAATGAAACTTTAATATAATGATAAAGAACTATTGAAAACGGAAGGATAAAAACGATTCACCTTGAAAATACTAACCAAATAAAGCTGCTCTATCTTGCATCAGATGTATTAGATATTAAGGCAACATGCATTACCAAGTGTTAAGATGACATTTTGTACTAATAAAAGAGACAAGCAATCAAGAATATATAACAGTTCTAAATTTGTGTGCATCTAGTAACCTAGCCTCAGAATATATACAGCAGGGAAGCTGATCTCATGGAGAGAAGGCAACTCTACCATGCAGTTGACTTCTAAAGATCCGTGTTATGTGAGGATGAAGCCCAGAAGAGGAGGAAGAGGAAAGCAAAGGATTCAGGAATGGTTCTTACTCAGGGAGGTGCTGTGCCGTGGGAAGCAATGCAAGAAACGTGCTAATATAAATCTACTTGGATTAAGCTGTCACTTGTATCTGCCCAAAATGTTGCTATTTCAACCTGAATGGAAAATTTATTAATGTAATCAAGTCGAAAAGTCTAATAAACATATTTCCTCCGTGTCACCACTTCAATACATTCTTTCTACTGTCAAAACCCTCACTTTTAATACATATAGAAATGCTTTTGTTGATTCTCCATTACTCACCCAAGAACAGAAAGCACACATAATGGAAAAACCTTATAGATGTCATGAGTGTAGAAAAGCTATTAGTTTGTTTTCAAGCCTTACTAATGATCGAGTAACCCATACTGGAAAGAAACTTTCCAAATGTAAAGAGTGTGGCCAGGTCTTTAATCAAGTTTGACCGCTTGCACAGCAAAGGAGAATTCATACTGGGGAAAAGCCTTACAAATGAACATGCCAAAGCAGAAGATATTCCATACAATTCACCAGAGAATTCATACTGGGGAGAAATCTTACAAATGTAACGAATGTGGCAAGGCCTTCAAATGTAATTCAAACCTTGCATGACATCAGAGAATTCATACCAGACAGGAACCTTACACATATGATGAATGTGGCAAGACCTTCAGGGAGAAATCATACCTTGCACAACATTGCAGTATTCATTGTAAGGAGAGAAACCTTACAAATGTGATGAGTGTGGCAAGGAGTTCCATCAAAATTCATACCTTGCAAATCATCATGGAATCCATATTGGAGAGAAACCTTAAAGTGTAATATGTGTGTAGTAAGGTTTTTAGTCTCAATTCACACCTTGTACAGCCTCAGTGAATTCATTTCTGAGGGAATCTTTATAAATGCAGTGAGTATGACAATCTCTTCATCATGAGTTCTAGTATTAGTCAACATCAGAGAGTCCATACTAAAGATAAATCAGATAAATGTAATGTATGTTTCAGAGGCTTTATCCAGCCCTCATCATTCATTGGATATAAAACTGTACATTTTTGATGAAACCAACTCATGATTATTTCATTCAGCACACGCTTCTCCTGAAAAAAAGGACATAGTGGGTTATAGGAAAGAAAAGTTCCACCAACTCACAGCAACAGAGCAGGCCACAAACTTCAGACACAGATTTTTATAGGAAGAAAGTAATAGGCTATTAGGGATTTACTATGTGTTAGAAATAATGGAGGAGAAACAGAGATCACCTTCTCTATTGAATGATGGTAACCATTTTGTAGGAAAGATCAATGAAAAATTAGTCTTTATTTTAGAAGTTGAAGAGAGAACTGTTAGAGTAGATATCAACAGAGGAGAGCGTTGAATTAAAACTATTAGTACAGTATGTTCTTGAGTAGGATTCATATTTACATGCTGGCATTATAATTTAGAACTGTCTTATTGAGAATGTATCATGGTCCTCATTTTTTAACCAATAAAATTTAATGTTTTTTCATAAAGAAAAGAATATATATAGCAAAAAGTTACAGAACTAAAAAGAAAAATGGACGTTTCTGAAATCAAAGTGAGAAATCTCAACCTATCTCTATCAATTATTGATAGGACGTGCAGCCAAGATATCAATGAGGACATAAACAGTTTAATATGCTTAACAAATTTGTTCTGAGATATATATGTAAATCTTTGCACCCAACAACTGCAGAAAGAAGTATTTTGCAGAGCAATCTCCTCTCCCAATTCGTATGAAGCCATTTACATTTGGAAAATGAATGTTTTGAGCTTGTGGTTATATTGTTGATCTTTCGCTTTTACTTTCAAAATCTATAACAAAGAAGTATTTGGTAAGTAAAATAATTGTCTTAATAAATCACAGATTTATAACTGGAATCTCTTTCATCAAAAATAACATTTATTTACTTGAGGGCACATGACATAAATTTTATTTGCATGTTGCCTTTGATTCTTGTGACTTCAGATCAGATTTATGTCTCAATTTAATTCACACCCTTTCATCTAACTTTTAAAAACTTTTTTTTTAACTTTCAGAAAGAAATTCAGCAATTTTTAAAAATAAAGTGTTATTAGGACACATCTACCACTCTTTATTTGCATGCTGTCTACAGTGACTTTCACATTACAATTGAAGATATAAATAGTTGTGACCAAGACCATAAGGCCCACAAGCCCAAAATATTTACCCTTTGGGCCTTTAAGAAAAAAAAAAATACTTTGCCACTCACTGATCCCTGATGTATGTGTTTGAACAAGCATAGGCTAATTTGAAGAAATTTAAACCATATGACTATCTTAACTCCAATACTCACTTTTGTTTAAAGATTCACAAGAAGGTCAGTAGTTGCATTGTTCTGATTGTTCAGGTATGAACCCTTTATATTGGAAATTGCTGTATACAAATCTTTAATATACTGGGAACTTTAATGAGAACTAATATTGCAAATATTTTAATATAGCATGGAAAAATTGTATAAATGTATACAGTTAAAGCATCCCTCTCTGAAAATTGGAGATAATATTGGAGCAAAGGCATTTTTTTGATCTAAATATTCAATTGACTCTCAGGACCACCACACAATGAATTGAATAAATATCATTTTAAAGCAGAAAGAAAATAAGACCTTATTTTCCATAATTGTCTTATCTATTCCTCAGCATTTGCTTTTTTTTTTCTTTTTTACAATTTCATTAAAAGGAATAATGAATGCATTCCAAACTCACTCCACCATGAAGTCATTATAATAAAAAAAAAAAAAAAAGGAAGAGAAAAGACAGGGGAAATGAAACCATGTCTTTACACTTCTGGAAACAATCATGCTATATGAGTCAGACTGAGGGTCAGTGCTGCTTTGCCAGAATACTGTATAACACTTATTGAAAACCTAACCAACATAAAAAGTAGTAAAGAGGAAAAACAGGATAAAAATTCAAAATATTACAGACCACGTAGTTTGACACTATGTGGATGGCCTTCATTTATGGCTAGAAATTGTAAGAACTGCTGTGAAGAATGGCAATTATACCTTGAAAATAAAAGAATGGCGGTAATATCAGAACAGACGTTAAAACTTCCATGATTGATTTAAAGGGAGTTTTTCAACATTTAAGGCCTCCCAATAGCTGTCTTCAAGGTGTGTAACCATATATTGTTTTTAAATTCAATCACACCTATCTATATACATTTCGTGCTTCATGCATCCTGTAATAATCAGAAATAATACTATCCTAGAGATAACAGTCTGCAAAATTTACTATCAATACATCTATTTTAATGCCATTATGGATGTTGTTTGTTTGTTTGCTTAAACATTAAACTAACACATGAATCAAGAAAAAACTAGATCTGAAAAATATGATTTTGAATTCACAATTGAGGGTGTGGATATATTTCTGAATCTGGGGAATTTCTTTTTTTTTTTTCCTCATGTTTCTCATTTTTGTAGTGATGTGTTTGTGTATTTATACATAATTATTTATTTAAAAATTATACAAAATAATTTTTAAATAATATGTAAAAAATTTAATAAAGTGTCAAGCACTCTTGGTGCAAAAATTTATTTTTATTTATGAACTCTATCAGAAAAACAGTAACAAGAAAAATATGAACAAATTAATATTCCAATGTGAGTATTAAGTTACAGAGTTTTCTGTATTCTTCTTTATATAAAGAAAAATAGTGCATAGTTACATCTATTATCAGTATGAAAAGATGAATAGATAGTTGATAGAACAGATAGATACTACCACATACATGCACGTGTTTACACACTATTGCACAACTCAAGACCACTTTGCAATTTTATAACCATGATCAGTAATGGATGTTTGTATGAAGCTTTTGAAATTTCTATTTAACTAACTCAATACTATTCATTAAATCTGAGAATGATTTAAGTACTCAGTAAAGATATTAACATTTTTCTTTTTAATAGTAAAATAATTATTTTTATCTTTCAAACCAAATAATTACTTTTTTTCAGATTTGTGAACAAAAAAAAACTAAAGTAAGAGGCCTAGTTTTAGCAATATACCAGTTTATGTTTGTAAATCTATGCTACAATTGTTGTAGCCTCTATGTTTCTTCTTTAACCAAAAGATTATTAATAACATGACAATTTGCATATAAATTAATGATGCTAATAACAATTCATTGCAATATGTCTTCAGTCTTTAAAAAGTTAACATGTGTATGCAATATAATATCAAAGAATTGTGTGGGAAAAATAGACTAATTCCATTGTAATTTGGTTATAAATGAAAACAAAACATTTAATAATACTTCTTTAGCATTTTTATAATCGATATATTAAGTAATGAAAATATCAACTGCATATATTTTTAACAAAGGATTATTCATTTCCATTACTTAAAATTTACTCTTTAAGTGTTACAGCTATTTTAGAATTTGCCTAGCAGCTTTTCCAGTCCTCACTAGAAGACCCCACGCAGGTCATTCCCAACAATAGAGTTGCTTGTCTTGGGTTTTAAAAAAAATTAATCTTTAATTAGTTTTTGACTAATAAGAAATAATATTGACAGGTGGTTATCGATGGAACTGATGAAAGGGATTCATTCATTCGTCTCTTTTTTAATCAAATTAGCACTGTTTTCAGAATGAGTTTTAAACAGTCTGCTAAATCTCAGGATCCAGAAATGAATGAAACATGGCCCCTGCCTTAGCACTGTGGTAGCAAATGGTAACTTGCAGATATTCTACATTATGCATTCAGTGTAAAATAAAGGCATGTCCAAAGAGCTCCAGATCTCATAAAAATATTTTTCTCATAAATTTCTCACTTTCTTCCATTTCTAAATGCAATGCATTTCTTAAAAATTTGTTCTTTAGAATTAAAACGTCTTTGTCTTCCTGCTCTTCATGGTTGTTTTCTTTTGCAATATTTCCAATAAGTGTATTTTTACATAGGGTTGTTCATTTGCATTGCTTATGCATAAAACAAGATAAACAAATGAAGTGATAAGTGTGTTAATCAAATTATTTATATTAAAAGTTGTTTTCCCAAGTGAACTGACCTGAAAATTGTGAAGATTTGCTTTTTATTTTCTAGTATAAAACATTTGATTTTAGATATTTTAAGAAATAACTTGTAACATTTCACATTTCTCTACTAAATAAATATATCAATATGTAATTTAACTTGAACTAATATTTGTTTTATCTTTATGTCTCTTATATGCCAGAGTTTAGTGCTAAGAGAGCTAAGTTTGTAGCTGGAGCCAGAGCACTTACTATCTGGTTAGTATAAAAGTTTTTTTTCTTTTCAATAGGTATTGTCTAAAAATTAAGAAAGCATCAATTCTTCAAGAACAAGACAGAAACAATTGAAAAAGTTGTTAATGTGGAAATCATTTGTTCTAAGGGCAAATGTGAAAAATAGTAATATGCAGACAATAAAACTATAGTTATTTTGAGGTCAAAATGATCAGTATTATTTTCTCCTGAGTAACACAGGAAGTAAAGGGATATTTTCATTAATTGCATCTGGCTCACAGATGTCGTTTATGGTGAAAGTCAGAAATACATGGAAACCTTATGGCTAATCTGTTTAGAAACACATTCATTTTTATGGCAATATAAAAGGCCTAGCAGATATTATAGATATATTTAAAGAAGATATATTTACATATTTACCAAAAGTAAAGAATTATAAGTTACCAAATGATAATTTTTTCCAAGTAATGACTCCTATATAAATAATATTCAACAGTATTTTTCACCAGGCCAAAGGATAACCTGTGAACAGAATATTTTTTAATTTGATTTTATTACTGAAGGGTATGTAGATATACATAGTGAATATGTTAGGGAAAACCCTTATTCACTTAGTAATATTCTTGATAGGTTTTGGCTTATGGTTCATTTATTTTAAAATTCTGCTACTTTCTTTGTTTCCATTTAAATTGGCTTCTAGGAAAGCATTAAGTACATACTTTATATTTGTCCCTTAGACCATATATATAATAGGACACCTTTAAAGATTTGATTTTAGAAATGCAAAAAACAGATATTTAAAATGATGTCCATGTAGCCAGTCATAAAGCAAAAATCTGTAAAAAAAAAAAAATACATCTAGATAGTTTTCATCCATAGTCCAGCTTTCTCACCATGTCTGTCTTATGCATTAAAAACAATCTTGCTGCTAATACAGTGTGTAAGTGAACTTTAATGTGGCACTTAATATTCTCCTGATACAGTCAGTTATCAGTCCAGAGGCTGAATTACTGAATCTTACTCCCCTAGTGTTCTTTCCTCTGGGTCATAAAATCTCAAATGTATCTAGAGTTCCTATAATATAACATCATATTCCCTCCTGCCGGTCTACTAAGAGGGAAAGGTTACAAGTTCAGAAAACACTGCTAAACCAAGCAGTTTGTGATTTCACCCATAAACATATAGGCAAACAAATATATTTTCTCAATATCATGTAGGAAGTTGTGAGCCGTTGCCTATAGCGTGGGGTCAGGGTTCTGTGCTGAGATGATTACACTCAGGTCCAGTGGACACAGCATTATTGCGGTATATACACAAGGTTCTTTTTAAATCAACAACAAGATTACACTTAATTATGGCCCCACTGAAACTTAGTTAGACATGCAACTGGTAAAATATGAGAGAAGGTTAAAGCGAATGCATGATTTTAAAACATGCTTATGTTCACTCTTGCTGTGCCTTTGCAACATGTGAAGACAATTTGGCATTTTAATTCCATGAATACATTCTACATTTTTTTCATTTCTTCAGCCAATATGTAACATAATTCCTAGATAAGATGTATATTGAGAAAATTGAATCAGGAATTTCATCATCAGGTTTAGACTAGAAGAATTTAAATATGATGTCATAAAACTAAATGTAAATTTGATTCAACAAAGATAACTTAACAGCTTCTCTGAGCATTTTGATGCCCACCGTAGGCAATGGCAGTCTCTTTTTGCCAATATGAACATGACTTTTGGAAAAAATGGGTGAAAGTAAACAACCAAAATAATAACCAAATATATCCAACTTACCTGCCAAACCCACTCAGCTGAGACATCGAAGACCTTTAAAAGTCACATACAAGTTTTAAAGCTGTTCACAATGCTGTTTCCTCTATGAGACACTCTAGCCATTAACAATGTAAATGGCTGCAAGACTCAATATGATTTTCTGACGTCATTAGTTGGGGTTACAGGTCTACCACAATTTTTGAGCTTTTAAAATTTCACACATTTGAGCTTCTGAAGTGAACAACTCTACAATCAACTTAAAAATCAATAACAGCATTTGATTTTAGTCATTTGTTGCCTTCTAGAATTCTGATAGGTACCATAATTCTGTAGTATTGATCAATATGCTATGCTATATGTCAATATAAAACATCAATATCAGTTACTTGGAAACAGTTTATGAGAACCCATAAAGGCGTTTGATCTATTTTTAACATTCTAGACCATAGGAGTTAGCAAATTTATCCTTTCTTTATATCCATGTGCATTTGCCTAGAAAAGTCAAGTATTCATTTACTATTGAAGTGAAATCACCCATGTTAGAAAAATGTCTAATGGTTTTGTAGTTGTTATTATTGTCGCTTGTTTTCCAGTTTCTTGGATAATCAGGGTACATTTATAATGGGGAATCTTTTGAATAGAATATAATTTTATTATTTAAAATGTGGGTTTGTAGCAGCTGTTTTTCATAGTGTACACCTGCATAGTGTTATGGAATGACAGGTTTTAAAAATGAATGCTTCAAAACACTACATTCATTTTCTTCCCTGGAGCTCGAATCCTCTCTCTGCCTGGTGTGTGTGTTCAGCTGGTTCTACAAACCTTGGTCACAGTCTCAGTGACCTTGGTTGCCTAGTTACAAAATCCTCTTTGTGATTTGTGAGATGCTTGTCTTGATGGAGAGCAATGGATTTTTTTTTCCTAAAGTAAACTTAAGAGAGTTTCTATTTCAGAGTAGAACATATTAAAACCAGTATATCTTGCCAAATTTAGAACTTGTACTTCTTAGGGAGTAAAATTATGAACTGGAATTTTTCCTGTCCAAATTCTATTTAATATTATTGCCAACATTTACTTCCTGATTCTAGAGAATAAGCATCTCAAACAGTCAGGGCTGCAATCTAAGCTCCCTAAAAATGAGTCAACTTTATAAAACATAAACATAAGGATGTTTTGAAAATTCATGCCCTTCTGAGGACAAATATTTTTAAAACAATCAATAATTTATAATCTACTTAGTTTTCCCATTCTGTAAATGAACTTGAGAACTATATTTTTAATGATCTTTATGCTGGAAAAAATATTCTATGATATGCATTTCATTTTGTTCATTATCAAAGTGTATTTTTCTTTCTAAAGTTCCATATCCCTACGATATTGTCAAAATATGTTACTTATAAGTATTTATTCAAATATTTATATTCAGTTTTCTTAACTGTCTTTTTCCCCCAGAAAATAAGGTCCACTGCAGTGTATGCTCACTTAGGCAGTGATTTTTATGAGCTTATACTCGCTAAAATAATAATGCTTGTTTATTGCAAGAGTGTAGGTGCATGATTCTGGAGATTTCCTCAGATAGGAGCGAATGGGCAAACTGAGCTTAAGCACCATGGTGAAGTTGTAAAATAACAAGCCCATTGTATCATAGATCCAGTTTCCTATTTGGACATTTGAGCATGTAGTCCGACTGAAGTTAGTATAATTGGTACCAGCTGTTTAACTGTTGCTTTTTTGTTTTGTTATATTTTGGATGAGAGCCAACTTGATTTGAAAGAAATGCTACTAAAAAGAGGAGAACGAAGAATGATGCCAATGTATATGTATGTATTTCTTTCAAGCCATTTTCCTGCAGCAGTTCATCTCCAGGCCATGATGATTCAAACACAATAATAGTGATAGAAGAGAAATGGGTTGTTTGACTATTAAGAGGCAGCTGGACTGATTGAAGACAAGACGAGTAAGAAAGAAACATTTCATTTTAAACTTTTTCTTTATGAAAGAATAATTTCCCTTCAATGATGTGGTAAAGGATTTATTTTCATCCTCCTAATATTTTCTGTAATGTAATTATCTATAAGACTTATTCACAGTTAAGGTAACAAAGGGCACTGAGTCTCCAAATTTTGGCTTCTTCATATTTTTTTCTTTCATAAAGCTATTGAACAAAATGTTATCTTTGGCTAGAATCTAAATATCAGATAATATTTTTCTTTCTCCTCAAACCATAGAGACATACCTGAGACATATATCTGATATTATCTCAGAAATTTATCCAAAGCCACATAACTAGTTAGTGTCAAATATGGATTAAAGTTTTATTTCTAGTTAATTTCTGTTCTGTGAAATACTGGCCTTCTTACCTATTTTGCCGAAAGTAATTTTTTTAAAAAAGATCGTAGTTTAAATAGACTGCAAAATTCCAAGCTAGTTAATGAAAATACGTTAAAGTGTTAAATTTTGTTAACCTCGAAAGGTAAAAGTTTCATTTTGGACAACAGGGAACTCTGATATGTGCTAAAAGTATTAGAAAGTATGCAGAAAGTTTTATAAGGAGTAATTTGACAGCAAGGTAGTCAAAAAGATGTTAATATGACAAACATAAAAACAATCAGGAAATCATGGAAAGAATGACAGTGTTTCCCAGGGAGTCATACTCAGAGGAAAAAGAAAGAAATGAATGTTACAAAAGTAATGAAGAAAAAAAAGTCAGGGCTTGGGAACAATTGAATAAAATGAATGGCAGGTGTTGATGCATTAAAGGAGAGTCTACGTTTTGGATAATGAACCATTTATTTATTCACCAAATATTTACTGAGTATCTGCTACCTGCCAAGCATTATATGCACTGTGATTAAGAAAACAGTTGTATATCACTGACAGAAATTGGTAATATTGTCGTTACCACCATTATCAGTTGTTCAACATGTTTTCTTATTTTTATTTCAAAATATTAAGGGGGTACAAATGTTTTAGGTTACACGGATCACTTTTGTAATGCTTGAGTCCGGCTATAGCTGTGCCCATCACCCACATAGTGTTCATTGTACCCATTAGGTAGGTTTTTACCTCACCCCTCCTCCCCTTACACTCTGGTAGATTTCTGCTGAGTTTTACTTACCTCTGTGCACAGGTGTACTCATCAGTTGGTTCCAATTTAATAGTGAGTACCTGTGGTGTTTGTTTTCCATTCCTGAGATAATTCACTTAGGAGAATGGTCTCCAGTTCCATCCAAATTGTTGCAAAAGGTATTAATTCATCTCTTTTATGGCTGGGTAGTTCTCCATGGTATACAAATACCACATATTATTAATGTTAATCCACCCATGAGTTCATGGGCACTTGGGTTGATTCCACGTCTTTGCAATTGTGAATTGTGCTTCAATATACATTCAAGTGTATGTGTCTTTTTTTTTTTTTTTTGAGGTAGAGTCTTGCTCCGTAGCCCAGGCTCGAGTGCTATGGTGTCAGTCAGCCTAGCTCAGAGCAACCTCAAACTCCTGGACCTAAGTGATCATCCTGCCTCAGCCTCCCTGGTAGCTGGGATTATAGGGATGCACGACCATACCTGGGTAATTTTTTCTATTTATAATAGATACGGGGTCTCGCTCTTGCTCAAGCTGGTTTCAAACCCCTGACCTCAAGTGATCCTCTCTCCTTGGCTTCCCAGAGTGCTGGGATTACAGGCCTGAGCCACCGTGCCTGGCCCCATGTGTCTTTTTTGATGAAAAGTCCTCTTTTCCTTTGGGCAGATGTGGGATTGCTGGATCAAATGGTAGGTCTACTGAGGTAGTTCTTTGAGGAATCTCCATACAGTTTTCCATAAGAATTGTGCTAACTTGCAGTCCCACCAGCAGTGTACAAGCATTCCTTTCTCTCTACATCCACACCAGCATCTATCGTTTTTGGACTTTTTAATAAAAGCCATTGTAACTGGGGTAAGGTGATATCTCATTGTGGTTTTAATTTGCATTTCCCTGATGATTAATGACACTGAGTGGCAAAAGACATGAACAGAAGCTTCTCAAAAGAAGACAAATGGCCAATAAACATAGGAAAAAAATGCTTTCTCTTTAACATATTTGTTTGAATGATTTTTCACATTTCTGTCTCTGAGAGAAACTGAAAAGGAATAATCATCTTCTGTATAGAATAATAAATACAGTATCTCTGTATTATAAGACAGAATAGTTTACAAATAAGTAATTTAATACCCATGAAGATAAAAATGAATTGCCATAGATCACTTTTTAATGAATTAATCCCTCGCTCTTCTTCCCAGATCTCCTATAAGTACCTTCTACTTTCTCCATTATTAGGAATTTTACCTCTTCTCTGCTTATTCTGAATGAACCCTGAGTAAACATGTAAATTATAGGCAGAGAAAAACAGATGAATTCAGTCCTTCTTAACCCACCTATTAGCTAATTAATTGAGTACTCTTAACAAAAGGTCCTTTAAATTGAAAACAAGTTTGAAAAAGGAAAAAGTATTGGCATTTATTCATGTTCCACAACTCTAATTTCTCCCCCATGATACTAAAACGTGATTTTTTTTTAATGGCTAGTGAGGGTCGGCTGATACTGGCTACAATGAGACTTTTCTTGGACCATAGTTTTATTAGTAAGTAGAACCCCAACTTCAGCTATTTCTCAAGAGGGAGAAAACAATGGATCTGCTCAGAAGTTCTCAACCTTGGCACTATTATCATTTTGGGCCAGATAATTCTGTATTGGGAGGGAATATCCTGTATGTGGTAGGGTGTAGTGTGTTTAACAGCGTAAACCATTAAATAGTCCTGTCCTTCCCTAACTAGATGCCAGTAGAATGCACAGCCCACTTCTGAAGTTGGAACAACCAAAAATGTCCCCTAGGGAGGGGGTTGGGGAGGACAAATCATCCATAGTTGAGAATCACTAGTCTAGCTGGATCTCAGCCCACCATACATTCAGAAGCAGTTCCGATTACATGTTGATTGACCTGTGCTCGCAGAACTCACAGGATGATTTCCTTCACCTGTGAATCAGAATTATATCTTAAGGTGTTACATCAGAAGCATATTCTTTCTTCTCTATGGTAGAAGTACTTTAAAATCTATTTGTTGGAGGCAGAGGCTGGATTATTATTGGTTCAGGGACATTATCTATCTACTTAATGAGATGAAGTTTATCAACATTAGAAACTAGAATATTTTCATAGTATTTGTCTGCCAGTAAAATAATTTTGCTCTTACTTTTTGATTGTATAAATTTTATAAAACAAACGTAGGTATGTTCATTTTTCTTATCCTCCAAATCTGAACAATCACAAACAGAATTTTATGCCAATTGATCAAATTTTCTTAGAGTCCTCATAGTTAGCAATGTGCTGACTCATACTTACCACATATGCCCATATGAATTTAGGATTCAGTTTCTAACAGCTCAGACTTTAAGATCAAACTCAACTTTTAATTCTTTGGCCACGGGAGACAACGTTAATATTTTTCAATAAAAGTCTGAAATAACTTAATGAAAAGAATCTCATATATTATGTCCATTTCATTCTCAATCAACACTTCACGGGAACATGTGTTCTCATCAGATCTTTGTATTTCTAGATTTAATGAGAAAGTGAACAAATTAAGGCAAGTACTTAGGACTATAAACAGAAATAAAAATATTTGCCTGCTTTTGTCCCATAAGCATTGAGTAAAATGACATAAATTTTCTGTTATTTAATATATTTCAATACTCCAATGTTTATCGAAGTCATTTCAGTGCCATGACAACTGTGAAATTTTCTTTTGCAACAGTGGTCAGGTTTTATCTAAAAAAATAACTCATTGTCTATGTTGGCAGGAGAAAAATTTGGATCATTTGGTATAGTTCATTTTTTTCCCCTTTTCTTTACTCAATTAGTCAATAACATACACTGAATTGGCAGGTTAAAGCTTAAAATTTATCAGTTTCTGATTGGAATCCAACCTTAGGAAATAATGTCATTATAGTTAATGCTTAGAACAGAAAAAAAAATTAAAGCTTTCAATATGTAGCATTCTTCTCTCATTTACTTGATATCCTTCTGACTGCTCTACTGATCCTGTTTTGAAACCTAAAATTTCACATAGCTTCAAAGTACTGTATTGCCAGAAAGAACTTTATGGGCTTCATGTACATGTCTTTTTTTCCCCAACTATTTTGTAATCCTCAAGGTTATGAACTATTTCTTTGTATCCTCTATTGTGTCTTGTGCACAGCATGTGTTCAATTAATAGTCGGTGATAGATTAGATGATTCGTGTATTTATGCACGTAATAGTTTTAAGAGTCTAGCCTTTAAATTTGTACTTCTTTAAGTGGCAGAAAGTAGAGCATTTACAGTAATAAAATCAAGAAGTCATATACCATAGATGAGTTAATTGTACCCAGGGATTCTAGATATCCTTGTATATTAATATTAGCTTTGGAGTATGATATATGATATGATAGTTACCCTGAAATATCAAATGGGTTTAAGATCTAACTTGGCATATTATTTATCTGATTTTATTTAGAGTTCACTTTCAGGAAATATAATCATTTCAAAATCTGAAAAATGCACTGGAATAAAATAGCTCTGTCTATGCTTTGGCAAATTAAAATAAAATAAAAATCAATAATTTCCCATAATAAGAAAGAAAATGTCCTGGAGTATTTCATGATTTTGCAAGATAGTTTGATTTCCAATTTGAAGCTATATTTGAAGAAGAGAAAGAAAATGTATTATTTTATTTTATTTGAGGATAGTCTTTAATTTTTCATTGTTATTATTCACATGTAAACCATCCCATTTAACTTCCCTGGTGAAACTTTGGTATTTTGTCTAAAATATGGCTAGTAGATTATTATCAATGTCAGAGATAAATACAAAGAGCAGATTAAAATTTGTGTAGGTGGGTCAGTACCATTTCAGAGAGGCCCCAGTTAAGACTCCTCTGTTCATCCTACGGCTTGGCTTCTGATTAATCATGTAGCACCATGAAGAGCCCAGCATTTGCTTACTGACTCCCATTCAAAACTATAAGCATTTCACAGTAGATAGGGATTAACAAATTAAAATTATTTCTTCAGATACCATCTTATTTATGTGTTATAGAGCTTAAGAAAAAGTAAGGATTCTAACATTTACCATACCCTAGCCGTTTACGAAGTACAATTTAAAAAATATATATGGCTAATATTTTAAAGGCTGTATCCAAGTAAAATTTATAGCCTCAATCCAGTGACTGGCTCATCTCTTTAGGCATTTTGGAAATGCTCTTTTGGAAGTAGCTTTTTAGTCTGTGGTGTATTTTATTGACTCACTCAGTAGTGATGGACTTTAAATTTGGATTTCATTTGAGAAAAAAGGTGGAAATCATTTGGACCCAAGACTCATGAATAATGTAAGTGATGGATTTGGGCTGTGCCATTTTTGGCCCCAACTAGTCCATGTTTTTAATAATTCTAAGATCAATTTTTTTTTTGCATGACTCACATATTTGCAAGAAAATACAATAAAAGAGGTTTTCCAAATTCTTTGTGTAATGGAATAAATAGGCCCTCTCCGAAGCTGTCCATTTTAAAGGACAATATTCCTTTGAAGAAGTAAATTTAGACATGTTTATAAAAAGAGATTTTTTATAGTCATACTTTATACTTCTCTTAGTAAGGATGAGGCTATCCAGATTGCACAGGAGTAGGATCTGACTTTGTGGGCATGATGTGGCTTGTCAGAAATCTCCAAGCACATGCAGAAGGGGTATCTTGAAATTGTTGTTATCAATAGCTTTTAAAATTTTTTTTGAAAGACAAAATACCTTTACTGATGATCTTCTAACTTGGTTCTTACCCCCATTAAATTAACTTTTACAATGTTATGTGAATTATTTTTAGCCTGGTAATTATTTGGGCTTAATTAGTTACCATAAGCTAATAATTCTCTGTTTCCCTGACTATTTTAGTAGGGAAGAGCTGGATATTTGGCCAAGAAAGAAAATGTTTATTGTAAATGCAAAAACTGAAAGAATACATCCATCTTTGTTTTTCTGTTGCTGCCTTAAATTGGAGAGGCAAAAGTAGCATTTTAAAATTGAGTCTAAATGTTTGTAGAAAATTTAACAAAAAGTGAATTCCTTCTAGAGAACCTGTGAAATTAACTATAACTGGACAACTGTAATTTTGGGAAATTTATTTTCATGGCAAATTAGAGCTTCTCTTTAAATCCTTTTCAATTATATATCTTCAGAGAGGACTTCTTTGTGTCTTGAGGCTAGGCCCATACTGACTTGAACACTGGAAGTTTTGTGGCACCATTCTTTTTTTAAGTTTCACTTAAGGTAATTGTTGATCTTATTAGTGTTTCTTGTTTTTAAAACTAATGTCTTAATAATAATAATTATATAATGCTTCATATAATGCATAAGCTGTTAAAATCCTTAATAAAATCAAAATAAGTAAAGCATCATTTTCAAATTTATACATGCATTCATTTAATACATATTTATCAAATGTCTTTTTTGGTCTGGACACAATGTTAAAAATTAGAGCTAAACTTTTAAAAAAATGAATAGAGTTTCTATCCTCATAGATTTCATAGTTTATCAAAATAAATAAATTGTTTAAGAGAATAGTTATCTCATTTTAAGACATACATCTTAGGTTTATCTGAACCATCACATATAGATAAAGAAATACAATGGTATGATCATCAGTTTTACCATCGTTAGACATTTATGAAAATAAAGCTTATATATAAATATTAATTTTTGAAGACTTATTTTCATGATCACAAAATATTATCATTGCATAACATCACATGTATTTTTATAGGAACCAGCCCTGCAGCTTAATTCTAATTTTAGAAATTTAATTTATACCCAGTATCTTGGCTCCTTTACACAAAACAAATAACACCCAGTATATCACCTGTTAGTTTGGTTTTCCCAATAGAAGCAGAAGAAACTCTATTTTTACAAACTAAACTACAAGCTTGCAACTAAAGTCAGTTTTTTGCCCTTAATTAAGCCTTTTAAAATAATCAAGACTCTAATTATTTTTATCATTGTGCATAGACACTACATTTATTCTTTACTGATATGTTCTATAGTTCCAGCAGATATATTTTGCTTAAACATATCTCTTGTACTAACAAAATAAGAAGCCAGACACCTCTGAAACAGATCCAATTTTTAGATACAATATGCATGGAAGATTAGGGAAGGTATATGGTAAAAAAAAAAAAAAAAACAAAAAACCTTGACCATTTCAAATGACAAATTACTGCAAAATGTGTTGAAGAAAACCAGTTAGAGACTCATTCTAATTTTTTGTTTAATCTAACCAGTGAAAAATATTTAACCAAGTAAGAATATATCTCTCATTAGACTTCCAATTTCATGCAGCCATAAAGAAAATGATGGCTCTTGTTTTTTCTTTTATTTTTTAACATATTTTGCTTTTTTAACATGAGAACTATATGAGTCATTTCTAGAATGGAGCAAAGATTTTTTTGTAAAAAATAAATCTTTCATTTCTTTTATCTTTTACACTTAAATTAGGGATCAGAGTTAATTCCAATATATGATGCTATATATATTAAAGTTTAGAAAATTAACAGTACATACAACATTTATTAAACGAAAATTCTTCTGTTTAGTTTTTACTAGAACCACATTTTAAGCAGGATTTTTCAATTTAGAATAATTACTCACTTAATCATGTCATTAATGTATACAGTTCCTTCCTTCAGGGTAATTGAAAGCATTTTATTAATAATCTCTGCATGCTAGGAAAAAATCTATAATGAAGGCAGAGAATAGAAACAATTATTTGGCTTTATATGTGTAGTTAGAAGTAACATGGCACTGATCACGAATACAAGAAGTGTTGTGTGCTACTAGGTCATTTAAGTGAAAAACACAATTTTCTAAACTCTTTTGAATGACAATGTAATGGACTGATAAACTTGAAATATGCTGATAGTAAATCACGAGTTGCTGATGAAGGAATTTCATATTATAAATAGAAAACAAATATGCTATTCTAGGAAATACATGGTAATTCTAGACATGGCATTGTAGAAATAAATAGAAAAGAGGTTACTTCCCTGAAAAATTGACTGACAAAAAATTTATGTGTTTTATCTCCAAATTATATGGTTATATGATTGTAGTAATTGTTTTTATTACAACAAACAAATGAAACCAACTTATGTAAATAATGAGCAGCAGTTTAAAATGTATGTTTCCTTTTCCCCTTAAATATATGACTATATAATATTCAAAATATTTTAATAGTGATCTTGTGGAATATAAACCTATTAATGACTGACAAAACCCATTATCAAATTTTCAGAGTTTTTACATAATAAATGTATGGTGTCCCTCAATTTTCAGATAAAAATATTTCGTTATTGTTTTCTGCCATCTTTAGCTGCTGTCTCATTCTAATCTCGCCCTTTTAAGCTCACTTTCATCGTGAAATGTTAATTTGGAAATTTCTGTGAGCCATGGCATTTCAATTCTAATTAAAGGTTAAAACATCTCAAGTGTATAGCTTATTACCCACGGAGACCTAAAATGGCTTAAGATATGTAGGTCTTTGATGGATGAGACAAACACAAAGCCATTTACTTTTAAAGAAATGCGAACTGAATCACCTCAATGGAAATGTTTTTTCTTTCAAATTTCTGTGCCTTTTTAAGATATTACAAAGCACTGCAACATAATCAAATAATCAAACAATGCTTATTTATAATTGTAATATACCAGTGCTCTACTAGCCAAGGTACCAAAGAAATTAAGCAGCCATTATCACTTTATCCCTGCTGCTCAGAAACTAATAAAAACACATTAAAAATAAAGTATGGTTAAATATAAATGGCTGTGTAACAAGATGAAGCAACAGAAAAAGCAATCATTATACAATTAGTACACACCTTCACAAAATTCTCATCACTGGAATTGGTCTGACCACAGAAAGAGCCAGACTTATGATTAGAGAAAAGAGAACAAATGAAGCCAAATATATGTGTACAAAGCAAGACATGTAGATTGTATTGGGATATGTAAGGATCTCATATTAAATGACACATTCTTACCTAAAGAAATAAGCTGCGTATGTCAACTCTTTAATAAAAACAAAACAAAATAACTTACAAAAAACCCCACAATGCAAACATATTAATAAAAACACCGTTTGCACACTCTCTGCAGGACAGTGTCAAACAAACAGAATTGAAGAGTGTCTAAAAGTGTTTAAGGCACCCTGGATTTTCTAAGTGGATCCATCTATTGACTGCATAAAGGATTTATAACAACAGGTAAGACTCATTCATTTGAAGTTTAAAGTACAAGAAATATTATTTTAAGTTAGAGAAATAAGGCAGAATGTCAAGAACTCTAGTCACATAGATATTATTTTAAAAGACCTGAGACAAAACCCACAGCTGATAGCCAATTCTCTGTGGGTCTCACATTTCTTTACATTTTGAGAGCAAAAGCACTGACTGCTCTTGTTCAGAACTGTCTTTTTAAGAATGTTTGTATAACAAAAATCCTGGGAAATTAAAAATAGTGTCTCTCTCTAGAGCAAAGAGCAGACATGCTTACTGCCTAGTGTAATAAAGATAATGACTCCCTCAGGAGAAAGCACAGGCATGCCTATTCCCCATTGTAAAAATTCTAGGTTCCCTAAGATTAGGGTTCCTCTCTGTAATGCAGTCCACACGGATCCTTTTACATGTCCCTGTGGGACTGGGACAAGAGAAACTGATGCAAATATGCTGCTCCACTGCTTGCTGTGCCATGAGAAGTCAGGTCCTTGGTCTCTGACCCAGGAGTCTCATATCTTTCTCAGATCTATGAAATTGTATCAGGCTAACTTGTTATCTAAAAAACAAGGTAAAATCTCAGATTTTTTTGTAGTTCTTGACAGTATTGGTTACAAGGATATGGTAATTATAGAGACAAAGCTTTTAGGAAGAGGGGACTTGAGAGACTTCTGGGCACAATAAGGGGATTTATTATAAGTCAGGAAATGGGTAGCAAACATGATATTTTTAAAAAGTATTCATTTACAATGGTTGGAAATATTAGAGAGAGAAAGAGAGGGAAGGAGAAGCAGGAGAAAATTAAAAAGGAAAGAAGGAAAAATGGAAAGAAGGAAGGAAGGAAGAAATCATTTACTGCTGATTGTTTCAAAAGCATTGTTCTAGAAAACACTTCTAATATGAGTAAATTCACACCTAACAGGTACCATAACTTCAACTCAAACTGTGCAAAAGCAATTTATGTAACCAAAATGTTTGTACCCCCATAATATTGCGAAATAAAAAAAATGTTGGCGTGGATGTGAAGAGATAAGAACACTAATACACTGCTGGCGAGACTGCAAACTAGTACAACCTCTGTGGAAAGTAATACGGAGATACCTAAAAGAACTAAAAATAGAACTACCATTTGATCCAGCAATCCCACTACTGGATATCTACCCAAGGGAAAAAAAGACATTCTACAAAAAAAGACACCTGCACTCGAATATTTATAGCAGCACAATTCACAATTGCAAAGATGTGGAAACAACCCAAGTGCCCATCAACTCATGGGTGAATTAATAAAATGTGGTATGTGTATGCCATGGAGTAATAATCAGCCATAAAAAAAAAAAAATGCTGAACTACCTATTGTATTATCCTGGATGGAGCTGGAGCCCATTCTGCTAAGTGAAGCATCATGAGAATGGCAAAACAAACGCCACATGTACTTGCCATTAAAGTGGTACTAATCCATCAACACAAATGTGCATATATGGAAAATAACATTCATAGGACATCGGATAGGTGGGATTCGGGAGAAGGGGATGGGTAAAGTCATACCTAATGGATGCAGTGTGTGCTGCCTGGGGATGGATACGGTTCTAGCTCTGACTCGGGTGGTGCAAAAGCAATTTAGGTAACCAAAGTGTTTGTACCCCCATAATACTATGAAATAAATAAATTTTTAAAATATAAAAAAACCAAGAAGATGCTCTTAGTTTGATAAATTTACCACCATTGTAATATTTTTTGTCAACACATGTTTTGGTAAGTTTAATACATGTGGTTTCAAGGTTATGTTTGCTTAAAATGTTTTGACTATGCAAGGTACTAGATCTGCAAGGTTCAGCTCTAGGCTTTTCATTATTTATTATTAACAAAATTAACTCAGATACCCTTTCCAAGAAAATTTGATTTTTCTTATTTTAATACTTGTTAACAAAGCTATTCAATCTCTTTGAATATCCTTCCATATGTATATTATTTACAGCAAAGTCATATTATGCATTTGATTCAAGATCTTCATTCTTCTTCTCTATAGTAAGTATCCAAATCAAATGATTTACTACTAAAAATTTGGAATAATAATTTAAAGTCAATGATGAAGAAATTCTGATTTACTTATGTAACAAAAATATATGGAAAACTTAATGTAAGCACATTATTATAATTTTGCAGACCTTTTGTGACTTTATTGATCAAAGGCTGGAAAATATCTTGAATGACACATTTTGGTTCTTACAGTTTCGAAGTCCAGATTTTTAAAAAGTTTCAACAAATTCTCTCAAAACAGTAAAAAAGGCAATTGAAAAGAATAATGAACATATTTATGTGCTAGATTTCATATTGAGTCTTCAAATCCTGTAGCTTACTTGAGCTTCTTTATTATTTTTTAAAATATTCTTTGGTTAAAATTCATTAACCATACCCCACTGATA